>VXBP01010261.1:15632-45379 GCA_013400115.1 Rhinopomastus cyanomelas
GTTCCATCACCTTTCCTGGGATGGAGGTGAGGCTGACCGGTCTATAGTTACCTGGGTCTTCCTTCTTTCCCTTTTTAAAGATTGGGGTAACGTTTGCTATTTTCCAGTCCCTAGGCACCTCTCCCGTTTCCCAGGACCTAGCAAAGATGATGGAGAGTGGCTTAGCAATGACTTCCGCCATCTCCCTTAGCACACACGGGTGCATCCCATCTGGGCCCATGGATTTGTGCACATCCAGTTCGATCAACTTATCCCTAACCCAATCCTCATCAACCAAGGCAGACTTATCTCTTGCCTCAACTCTGGGGTTTAATGTCAAGACAACCCTTAGAAGTGTAGACAGAGGCAAAGAAAGTGTTGAGTATCTCTGCCTTCTCTGCATCCTCTGTCTCCAGGGCACTCATCTCATTCAGCAGGAGTCCTACGTTGCCTGTAGTTTTATTTTTACCTGCGATGTATTTGAAGAAGCCTTTTTTGTTGCCCTTGATCTCTCTTGCAAGGTTTAATTCCAAGGAGGCCACATCCTTCTTGTAATAAAAGCTCCAGAACTGGATGCAGTACTCCAAAGTGGGTCTCACCAGAGCAAAGTAGAGGGGGAGAATCACCTCCATCGACCTGCTGGCCACACTTCTCCTGATGCAGCCCAGGATCTAGTTTACCTTCCGGGCCACAAGAGCACACTGCTGGCTCATGTTGAGCTTTTTGTGCAAAGTCCCTCTCCTCAGGGCTTCTTTGCATCCAGTCACCACTCAGCCTTTTTTTGTGATTAGGATTGCCTTGACCCAGATGCAGGACCTTATGCTTGGTCTTTTTGAACCCGATGAGATTGGCTTGTGTCCACCTCTCCAGCCTGTCCAGGTCCCTCTGGATGGCATCCCTGCCCTCCCAGTTACTTTGGTGTCATGCATCAATACTAAGGCGTATGTTTCCTGATTCTGCTCTGGGAGAGATACACCAATAAATTGCAATAGAAACACTTTCGGGGGCAAAAATTCAAAATCACACATTCATGGTCTACCCTAAGATTTGTTACAAAAGCAAGTCCTCACTTATTAACCTTCACACCACAGTGCATTTGGGAATGTGGGATTCTTCCCTGGCATAATCCTGTCAGCTGTGCAAACCTGAATATGGAAGTTCATCCAGAACTGTAGGTCTGCACTGCAGTTCTTTGTAGTACTCCACAGCTCTTGCATACTGGCTGTGGCATCCCGAGAATGAGTTCTTACTGCCAAGCAGCAAAGCTTTCGTCCTGATGCCCTTAGACCTTCACTGACACTGATGAGCAGATTTTGGCTGTGCTGTGTATGTAGTGTTCAGGTCCTACCATTACAGGTTCCATTGTTTTTGCCAATGTCTATTTGACTGACAATATTTTAGATATGTTTTCTGAGGTTTGAAAGCAATGCATTAGTACTGTGCCCCCAGTGTGCAAGGACTAATCTTTCCTATGTAACTTAGCTCTTTACCTCTTCCAGTTTCTGAAGTAAATATATAGTGCTTGTATTTGGAGAAACTTAATGTAAGTCCTTGCCAGCAGTAAGTTCTTTTTGGAGGACAGCTGCATTTTAAATTGTATATTTTTACATTTCAGCCTTTGATTATGTTTCAGTGTGCCGCAGTAACCCAGTAAGTCCTTGTGTTTGTTCTTTGCTGCAGTGGCTGGCACCAGTGAACCTTAGTAAAGTGGGTTTTCATGTATTGCTTAATTGGGTCAGACCAAATAAGTACATGGTGCTCTGGCATTACAAGGAAAAGCCATAAAAATAGAAATACAATACAAATGCATCTTGGAATGTTGCTTCCTTGTGCTCACTTAAAAGCCTTTGTGTTTAAGAATTGAGAATAAAAATATTTGCATTCACAAAAGATGAAAATTTCTTGAAAGAGCTAGTACATAGTTCACCAAGTGCAGCAGCACCGCAGGTGGAAGCAACCGCTGCAGACTGCCATGAGGTGCTGGAGATTTTTCTTAGCTTGATGTCAGTTAATTGATAAATTCCACTTACTTGTTTTTTACTGCTGATACTCTATCAAACCAATAAAATACATCTACAAGAATGTCTTCAGCTGAATGTCTGTTTCCAGCCTGAGTGCACGCTTGGAATCGGAATGTATTTCCTTCTCTACTTTAGATAGATCTCTTGTTATAAACTACTGTCAGAGAAGTAGAATTGCCACCCACTGAAACCAACATAAATCATGTGCAAGTGCAAATATAAATGGATTTAAAGCTGTACATAAGATCTTTATTCTATTTGCTGCACTCAGGCATCATTGCTGGCCTTCAGGCTGGCATGCAGCTGTATCTTGGCAGAACTGGTTACCTGCTGTTTCCTTTCAACTGTGGATACAAGGGAAATGTCCATGTGCTTGTTGATGTAGTGAACCCCAGTGTATTACTGTGGCCTCAGGAATGAATTCATTTAAGGCTCTGATCCCTCCCTACAGAGAGGTGACAAAGACCCACAAGTGGCAGCTGCCTTGACAGCATTCATCAGCATTGTATTTTCTTTTGTTATATTTCGTATAACTGCTAACTCTTTAGAGGAAAAGTCTTCTGCTCCAGCACCCATATGGTAACTGCTGTGTGATACCTCTTCAGCTGCCAGCTGCAGTTGTGGCATGTATATTGCATTGTCTCCTGAAAGATGCCTGTGCTGTGAAGGGCCAAAGGAAGAGTTTATGCCAATGGCACAGCTCCAGTGAGTAATCTGTGCTATAGCCTCGTCAGTTAGGCTTGAGTCTCGATTGTTATGGACTTGGTTCAAGTCTCCAAATAGATAATAGATATCCATTCGTCTCCCAGCCCTGGTTACAATCTTCACGGACATTATGATGCCTACTTCCATGTCAAGTAGTGCAACACTTCCTACAAGGGATGATGGACCTCAGTTATTTATGACCTTGAATTTATGCAGCATTTCACATCAGCTCTCTCACAATCCTGTAATAATGTAGCAAGAAAAGAATCATCTTCCCCAGTGCACAACGAGGCAAGTAGGAGTGTGCAGTTTGTTTGCTCTTTGAACTTTTGGTGGTCCATCTGTTACTGTGGAGATGGCAGTGTGACGCTGGATTTGAAACCGCATTGAGAAGGTCCCTTCTTTGAGCAAGTGCTAGACAGTACAGTTGTGTTATGAGAGACTGTATGTGGGCAAGGTTCTTAATAGCTTATCAAGCCCAGGAACTTAAAATACACATTCATCAAGGCATTTGTCATTCCTTTAACTCATTAAATGGAAAGATTCCACTTGGATCAAAAAGTTATAGGGTTTCTTTTAATTATTTTTGCAGGCTTCATAAATTGCAGTGTCTAAATGCACTGCAGATTTCTCTCCACCACTAATAGTTTTCTATGAATATCTTCACATGCAAAGGATCGTTTGCATTTGGTTATTATTCTACATCATTCTTCTTCAAGCAGAATTCTAGAGGGTTTTTTCACCCAATCTCTGCTGTAATACTGCTGCTGAAAATTCAAATCACTGCTTGAATCACTGTTCTTTGAAACTGTTGGAAGTGTATGAATTTTGGTGATAAATCTGTTTTTCATACACACAGCAAATATCATATGGAATAAATCATTCTAAGGGAGAGACAAGACAGAGAGCTGCAGGATCCAAAGTGATATCCCACTGAACAGTAAGAGCTGGGGTAGATAAAGCTCAAATTTTATAATCTGAACTGGTATTTCAATTTGGACTCGTGAATATCTGAATCAGACACCATTACTTCAAATGTAGATTTTGACTGTGGGTGGGAAACAATAGATGAATAGTCCTGAGCCCTGGAGACATTCAAGGTCAAGCTGGACGGGGCTCTGGGAAATCTGGTCTGGTGAGTGATGGCCCTGCTTGTTGCAGGGGGCTTGGATTAGATGACGTTTGGAGGTCCTTTCCAACCCTGTGATTCTATGAATCGATGAGTAGATTCAATTTATTGGTCTGGATATTTTACAATAAAATATTTGCAAAATTCTTGTGAATAGAAACAGACAGCAATTTACCCATATGAGGAACTATCAAAATACACTTCTCATTGGCATAATCAAGACTTCTAAATGCCCCCAGAGAACTTGTAACAGCTGTGTAGTATTGGGTCATTTCATACAGCCACAATCAAGTAGTGTTACTGTAATTGTGGAGCAGGGTGTTTGGGAAACAACTACTCTGTACTACCACAGCTGCAATTCCCCTACCATACACTGTTGCTGTAACACAGAATATATTGAGACACTGTAGATCTGATATTCCTACTTTGGGAAGGATCTCAGTGGTCAGTGTTGCAGATGTTCTGCTGTACTGCATACCGCATTGTTTTGTCTGCAACCTCATTCAACAGCTTGCAGTCATTCAATGTCTTTGGACCCTCGGAATTTCACTCAGCCACAGCCTTAGATTCTGGCTGGAAAAAATGATGGCTATTTTCTATTTTTAAACATTTGATTAATAATGTTACAGAATGTAACTGATTCTTTAAGCACTGGGACCTCTGATGCTTTCCACTCAGTTCAGAAGTCATTCTGCATAGGCTGGCTGCAACCTTTTCTTCCACTGCTTCCAATAAATATTATATGTCTGACATTTGAGCCCTGCATTTCACAGTCACCAAAATCTTTCTAATGGCAAAGCCTGGAGTCCTGTTAGATGAAAAACCAACTGTGCTGACATCTGAGCATGTGAAATGCCTGTTCTCCATGAAGTATGTTAAAAATGACCACGGCATCCTGGCTAGGAGCAATTTCAGCAGCTCAACTAAGCATGCAAAAGCTCCAGCAGACAGTGCAGCATCTTCTCTGCTGAATAACATAGCTAAGCTTCACACTAGCACTCCAGGATCTATAATATAGATCTTTGCAATGCAGTGAGAATGAAATTCGGGGTGCCACTCAAAGCATCCCTGGTAGCTCTGACAACATAGCTGAGCTGACAGCATCTGAAGTGCTAGTGGGTTTTTAATGCATATTAATAATTTGCTTATATTTGATATTATATCCTGAGTACAGAAATCCTTACTATACTCATAATAAACAAAGCAATATTTGTATCAGTTCAAGAGGGATGTGAAGCTCCTGGAAGAAGTCCAACATAGAGCAATGAGGATGATGAAGGAAGTGGAGCATCTCCCTGATGAGGAGAGACTGAGGGAGTTGGGTCTCTTTAGCTTGGAGAAGAGGAGACTGAGGGGTGACCACATTAATGTCTATAAATATTTAAAGAGTGGGTGTCAGAAGGCCCAGGGTGATGGGAAGAGCAAAGAACTAAGTAGCTGACTGTGAGGAGAAAACAGGAGCGAGAAGAGAAAAGATGCCAGACTTAGAGAAACGGGGATGCTATTCCAGGTTTAGTGGGTGGACTGAGAGATACCCAATGACAAGGAGCTGAAAAGCATTGATACAACATTTCTTCAGGGCATCTGTCTCCCTCACTACCTGCTTTGTCAACAGACACACATATATTATAAAACCCCACGTGGGAGGACCACATGGTGATTTCCTATACTTTTTAAAAATTCCATAAGAAACAGTTCACAATTTGTGAACAGCTTTTAGAGATGTTTTTTCCCTTTACATTTTTGGTTCTTGAAGACAAATGTTTTCTGTCATTTGTTGCTAGCTCTCTCTGGCCACTTCCAGCCTTCCCCCAGCAGATGCTATAAATTGGTGTGGCCCCAGAGTAGTGCTCCTTGGCTGCTGGTGATAGAAATACCCCACCTTGCCTGCAGACTGTGCTTTCTCTATGTGGTGCTCAGCAGTAGAATAGGGACAGGAGTGACAGAAAGCTTTAGCTTTTTGGTGCTTGGGAGAACAATCTATGAAGAAGAATGTGGGCAGGAGAAACAGGGACGTGAGAAACTGTCTGTTGTTTCTCAGGCTTGAGAGACTTGAGGGATGGTTCGGTTTGCAGAGAGAAAACTTTCCATGACAGCTAGATGGAAAAGCTCTCTCCTGAGCAGAATTCAGAGCCTGTGCCTTAACTGGCTTCTGTTCAGCGACCATTTGTTAGATGGGATTCTAGAGTGTGGCAGTCACATATAGAATCATAGAATCCTAGAATCATTAGGGATTGGAAGGAACCTCAAAAGATCATCCAGTCCAATTCCCCTGCCACAGCAGGATCACCTCACTGGAGAAGTTATATACTCAGCATCACTCAGGGTTGGAAGGGACCACCTGATCATCCAGTTACAACACCCCCACCATGGGCAGGGACACCCCACCCTAAATCAGACTGGCCAGAGCACCATCCAGCCTGGCCTTAAACATCTCCAGGGATGGGGCCCCAATCACCTCCCTGGGCAACCCGTTCCAGGCTCGCACCACTCTCACAGTAAAGAACATCCTTCTCACATCCACTCTAAATCTACCCATCTCCAACTTTGTTCCATTCCCCCTAGTCCTGTCGCTACCAGACATCCTGAAAAGTCCGTCCCCAGCCTTTTTGTAGGCCCCCTTCAGATACTGGAAGGCCACAATAAGGTCACCACGGAGCCTCCTCTTCTCCAGACTGAACAGCCCCAATTTCCTCAGCCTATCCTTATGGGAGAGGTGCTCCAGCCCTCTGTCATCCTCATGGTCCTCCTCTGCACTTGCTCCAGCATCTCCACATCCCTCTTGTAATAAGGGCTCCAGAACCGGATGTAGTACTCCAGGTGGGTCTCACCAGAGTGGATGGGGAGAGGATCACCTCCCTCGACCTGCTGGCCATACTTCTCCTGATGCAGCCCAGGATCTGCTTTCCCTTCTGGGCTGCAAGTGCACACTGCTGGCTCATGTCCACAAGCACCCTCAAGTCCCTCTCCTGGGGGCCACTCTTTATCGAGTCACCGCCCAGCCTGTACTTGTGCTTAGGATTGCCTCAACCCAGATGCAGGATCTTACACTTGGTCTTTTTGAACCCGATGAGATTGGCTTGTGTCCATCTCTCCAGCCTGTCCAGGTCCCTCTGGATGCCATCTCCGCCCTACAGCATATCTGCTGCACCACACAGCTTGGTGTCGTCAACCTGCTGAGGGTGCACTCAACTCAATGCCTCTGTCAATGTCACCGACAAAGATGTTGAACAAGACTGGTCCCAGGACTGATACCTTGATCCCCACTTGTCACTGGCCTCCACTTGGACATGGACCCATTGACAACCACTCTCTGGGTGCGGCCATCAAGCCAGTTCCTTACCCATATAGTGGTCCACCCATCAACCTTCTCTAGAGGTGAATCTGAATAGATTCAGATGGGTTCTTCCACACAGCTAAAGACCACTGCTTGCAAATAATTTGCTTTATTTCATACAACAGTCCTGTTCTTTATAAGAAAAAAAGACAATGACAAATCTGTCCGACTAGAAGGTACCGTAATAAATCTAACACAAGCAGGGCATATGTACAGCTTCACACGTTTGGACAATGTGCCATTATTGATGTATGTGGACACCCGCATGCTAGTTGCTGTTCTCCAGAGGGGTTGGGATAAGAAGATCCTTGACAGAGTAAAAAATTGTGATGGTCTTTTCCAGCCCTCTCCTATGTGTCCATGGAAGACAGGGTGGGTTGCGTAATTTGAAAAAATAACCATGTATTTTGTACTAAGTTTCTTTAATATCATTATATAAGAAGTGTTTTCAAGAACAAAAAGGATAAATAAGGTCAGTATCAGTTATGGGTCTGAAAAAAATCATGGAGCAGCTCCTTCTGAAGGCTCTGCTAAATGAAAATGAAGAAATGATTGATGGTAACCAACATTCACCAGGGCAAATCATGCCTGACAAACCTGGTGGCCTTTTATAATGGAGTCACCACATTAATGCATAAGGGAAGAGCAGCGGATGTCATCTACCTGGAATTGTGTAAAGCATTTGACTCTGTCCCACATGACATCCTGGATACTAAACTGTAAAAACATGGATTTGATGGATGGACCACTCATCGGATAAGGAACTGGCAGAATGGTGGCACCTAGAGAGTTATGGTCAATGGCTCAATGTCCCAGTGGAGACCAGTGACAACTAGCATACCAGTGTTGTTTAACATCTTTGTCAGCAATACAGACAGTGGCACTGAGTGTCCCCTCAGCAGAAGGGATGCCATCCAGAGGGACCTAGACGTGGGCCCATGTCAACCTCATGAAGTTCAACAAGGCCAAGCACAACGTCCTGCACTTGGGTCAAGGCAATCTCAAACACAAATACAGGCTAGGCAGAGAATCACTTGAGAGTAGTCTGGAGGAGGAGGACTTGGGTGTGCTGGGTGATGAAAAACTCCACAAGAGCCAGCAACATGCATATGCAGCCCAGGAGGGGCATGAAGATGGTCAGAGGAATGGACCATGTCTCCTAAGGGTATGGGCTGCAAGAATTTGGGTTGTTCAGCCTAGAGAAGAGGAGGCTGTGGGGAGACCTTGTAGCAGCTTCCCAATATCTGAAGAGGCCTCTAAGAAAGCTGGGGAAGGCCTTTTTACAAGAATTTGTAGTGACAGGATAAGGACAAATGACTTTAAGCTGGAAGACAAGAGATTTACATTAGACATTAGAAGGAAATTCTTTACAGCGAGGGTGCTGAGGCCCTGGAGCAGGTTGCCCAGGGAGGTTGTGGCTGCTCCATCCCTGGAAGTGTCCAAGGCTGGCTTGGATAGTGCTCTGGGAACCCTGGTCTGGTGAGAGGTTTCCCTGCCCATGGCAGGAGGGTTGGAACTGCAAGATCTTTATGATCCTTCCCAACCAAGATCATTCTATGACTGTGATACTATGATGTAAGGCAGATGTCACCCCTGACAAGGACTAACAAAACTGAAATGAAAAAGCAAAATGGATTATGTTTATTTGGAATTCTCTTTATGATTTAGGAGAGGCTCTTCAATTTGTTTATCTCTCTGTAAAAGTGCCCATTGAATTTAATTATGTGCACCGTAGATTTATGAGTCAGTGCAATATGAAGAATTTTCTTTTTGAAAGTGAGCTTATTTGCTCCTGAGATGAGTTTTCTCAAGGATGTTGTAATTGTAAGCCTGGCTTACTGCTGGCACAGAAAGTTCACATAAACACAGCAATAGCTGACATGCAAGGCACGTGTCAAGGGTTTAGTGAAATCTGTCAGCCCCCATTGCCACACATCTGAACTCATATGCATCAACTGCTTAAAGTAATCATTGGTGGTGCATCTTTAAGTTACTCATCATGTTTGTAAGACTTTTACATACACATATGCTATATCTCAAGTCATGATGTATCACCCGTCATCCTGGCACATTTATTTTCTGTATTTGTCTAGCCTCTTCTACAATTCTTATTTTTAATTTCAAGACATAGAAAAGATTACCTACTAGTCTAATTCATACAGCAGGCCAGCCTAGCTGAGGATTCAGTGAAACTTTTCCCCTCAGTAGCACCAAAAACATTTGAGTCTGAAGTGCCTCTATGCAAATACACAGAGCTTGGGCAACAAACAGGATGAATTAAGGGCCACTGTGCTGCTGGGAGGCCATGACATAGTGGCCATCACTGAAACTTGGTGGGATGATTCCCAAGATTAGAATGTAGGGTTCCTCAGGGCAACCAGGAGAAAGTGTTCTAAGCTTATGACCCTGGACTTTAGGCGTGCAGACTTTGATCACTTCAGGGATCTGCTGGCCAAAGTATCACGAGATGAAACCCTAGAGGGAAGAGGGGCCCAGGACAGCCGGTCAGTATTCAAGGATCACCTCCTCTCTGTCCAGGAGCAATGTATACCAATGAAGGGGAAAGCAGGGAAGAATGCTGGGAGGCTTGCCTGCCTGAGCAAGGAACTCCTGGACACGCTGTCACACAAAAAAAAAAAAATCTACAAGGAGTAGAAGGGAAGACAGCTAGAACGGGGAGTATAAAAGGAAGCTGCCCGAACAGCTAGAGATCTGGTTAAGAAAGCCAAGGCACAGTTTGAATTGGACCTAGCCAGGGAGGTCAAAGGGAACACCAAGAATTTCTACAGGTATATGAATGGTAAAAAGTAGACTAGAGAAGGTGTGGGCACCCTCAGAAAGGAAAGAGGTGATGTGGTTACAAGTGACATGGCAAAAACTGAGGTTCTCAATGACTTCTTTAACTCAGTCCTCACTGCAAAGACCTCCAGCCACACTTCTGGAGTCATGGAAAATAATGCCAGGGACTGCAAGGAAGAACTGCCCATCATAAGTGAAGATCAGGTTTGTGGTCACCTGAAGGACCTGAAAGTGTTCAGGTCCATGGGACCTGAAGGGATACATCCATTGGTACTGAGAGAACTGGCAGATGAGGTTGCTAAACCCTTGTCTATTATATTCCAAAAGTCACAGAGGTCTGGTAAAATCCCCACTGACTGAACAGGGGAAACCACTCCTATTTTCAAAAAGGGTAGGAAGGAGAAGCCAGGGAACTACTGGCCACTCAGTCTCACCTCTGTGCCTGGTAAGATCATGGAGCAGATCCTCCTGGAGGCACTACTGAGACAGGAGAATAGTGAAGAGGTGATTGGGTACGATCAGCATGGCTTTACCAAGGGCAAATCCTGCCTGACAAATCTGATGGCCTTCCTTGAACAGGTCACAACATTAATGGATGAGGGCCAAGCGACTGATGTCATTTACCTGGACCTGAGGAAAGCCTTTGACACTGTCCCGCACCACATTCTGGTCTCCCAGCTGGTGGAACATGGCTTTGATGGGTGGACCACTAGATGGGTAAAGAGCTGGCTTGATGGTCGTACACAAAGGGTGGCTGTCAATGGATCTATGTCCAAGTGGAGGCCAGTGACAAATGGAGTCCCTCAGGGATCGGTCCTGGGACCAGTCTTGTTCAATGTCTTTGTCAGTGACATGGACAGAGGCACTGAGTGCACCCTCAGCAAGTTTGCTGAAAACACCAAGCTGTGTGGTGCAGCAGACATGCTGTAGGGCGGAGATGGCATCCAGAGGGACCTGGACAGGCTGGAGAGGTGGACACAAGCCAACCTCATGGGCTTCAACAAGACCAAGTGTCACATGGGCCATATGATACCAAAGGGGTTAGGGATCATTCACGACAATCTGGTCTTGACCCACAAGAAGTCCTTTCCCTGGACTTTTACGAACCTTTGATTAAGAAATCCTGCTGAAAAGCTTTACAAAATTCAAGTATTGCATATAAATCGATTTGTCATTGCCCTGTGCAGAATGCTGACAAGTTTCAGTGACATGGCTTACAAGTATGGGAGCTCTTTTTATCCCAACAGGATTTTTCCTGTATCTGCTGTTTCCCTGGCTCATTATTCTATGATTTGGTTGGGTGCAGATATACCCGCTATAATTTTTTAGATCCTTTAAAAAGTAGTTTTAAGAAACTGGGCACCTGTGGGCTCATATTTACATCCAATGCAAACAATACTTTAAGTGATCAGTGTAGCACTTCAGGAGTTTTATATTTAAGACTTATGATTCTCCTCTGTGTCCTATAATTCCTTTTACCATATTCTTTTAATGCCCTCTTATCAGTGTAAGATAAATCTGTATGGCTGAGTCTAAGAGGCTTTGCATATCCCAGCCACATTAATTTGTTACCTTTTCTTCTATGGTATTATCCTCCTTTAATGTTTCCTTTCTAACTCTTGCCTGCCCTGCAGACAGACTGATAGCCTACATGCTTTGGCTATTCTTTAAGACTTTACTGTCAGTTTTAGCATCTATGTCAAGTTATTTCTCAACTAAAATTCACAGAATGACAGAATCTCAGGGGTTGAAAGTGCCCTCTGAAGATCATAGAGTCCAACCTTCCTGCCAGAGCAAGACAAAAACTAGGGCAGATCACTCAGAAATGCATCCAGACAGCTCTGGAAAGGCTCCAGAGAAGATTTCACAGCCTCTATGGGAAGCCTGTTCCAGTGCTCTGTGACCCTTACAGTAAAGGATCATGTTGAGGTGGAACATCCTGTGCTCAAGGATGAATCCATTGCCCCTTGTCCTATGCCAGGGCATGAGTAAAAAGATGTTGTCCTTGCTTTCTTGATGCCCAGCCCTCATGGATTTATAGACATTAATGAGATCCCCTCTCAGCCTTCTCCTCTCCAGATTAAAAAGCTTCAGCTCTTTCAGCCTTTCCTCATAGGGCAGATGTTCCAGTCCCTTTACCCTCATTATAGCCTTCTGTTGGACTCCTTCTTTAACTGAGGACCCCAGAACTGGACACAATCGTCTAGGTGTGGTCTCACTAGGGCAGAGTAGAGGGAGAGGTGAACTTGTCTCTTGTTAATGCAGCCCAGGATTCCATTAGCCTTCTTGACTATAAGGGCATATTGCTGTCCCATTGAGAACTTATTGTCCACCAGGACTTCAAGGCCCTTCTCCACAGAGCTAATCTCTAGTAGATGGCCTCCTTACCTGTACTAATGCATTTGGTTGTTCCTTCTCAGGGGCAGGACTCTGCACTGACTCTTGTTGGACCTTGTTAGGTTCCTCTTTGCTCAGTTCTCCAGTCTGTCCAAGTCTTGCTGATTAGCCAAACAGCCTTCAGGTGAATCAGCAAACCCTCCCAGCTCTATGTCATCAGCAAACTTGCTGAGAAGACACAAGGTTCATTGACAAAGATGTTGAACAGGACTGGACCCAGCACTGTTTCCTGGGGGACATCACTGGTTACAGGTCTCCAGCTGAACTCTACACCATTGATCACCACTCTTTAGGCTGTGCTGTGTAGCCAGTTCTTAAACCATCTCACTCTCCATTCTTCTATCCCACATTTCCTGAGCTTGCTCATGAGGATGTGATGGTAGGCTGTGTCAAAGATTACAAGATCTTATCTATTTTCTTTTTTTCTTTTTTGCTAGTTTACATGTAGCTTGTGGGATACTGTGTTCTTCCCTGTCTTCCTTCTCGGACACATGCAAATACATCTTCTTGGTTATGATAGCCTCTGTTATGGAACTGTACTGGCCATATGTACTGAGCTATTACAGCTTTTTTTAGTGTGTCGTATGTTGTAGCTGATGTCATTACACAATCCGTGACCTTCAAAAATACCATTTTTTGGCTGCTGCTTATATGTAGTTTAGAAACTAAAGACAAGTACAAAAGATTTCTCATTTCTCCTTGCAAATGTGATATCTGACTACATTATGGGACTCTTTGAAAGCGATATCCTGAATGAGGGCATAGCTACTGTTCAATATGAAGTAAAGAATTTGAGTTGTTTCTTTTGATTTCTTTTGTTAGAGCTTTTTTCTCCAAAAAGCAAATGCTTCTGTTATCTCAGCATCAAAGACATTGACACCTACCCAGATATTGTGAGCATGGCTGAGATCTTCCATGGTTGTTTTTGGTTTTGTACTTAAAAGATGCTCGTGACAGTTGTTATCATATTTCTGGTAAATCAGTAACATCAAGTTAAAACTGTCTTTTTTTGCTGAGAACTGGAATTGCAATCCATAGTGATTCTGGTCCTTATTGATGTATTCTATTTATTAATCAACTTTATTTTCAGAAGACCTTGCATGGATTTGTTCTGTTTGCTTTATTTTTAGGCTCAAATTTACCACTTGATTGTGACTTTTGTTTGATGCATCTGAGTTGCATTTGATTGATTTTTGTCCTATGCATTGTTGTTAGAGCAGAGCTGTTCTAACTTTCCTCCAAGGAGTATTCCTGTCCTAAACTATGTGTTCTACTCGTATCAGCTTTCTCGCTTCTCTGCTCTTTTTTGGGTTTGGGTTGGGTTTTTTTGATTTAGAAACTTTTCAACAGACCTATTTAAAGTGCCAGCACTGAGATAAATTTTCAGTAGAGTTCATGCTGGATGTACTAAAAAAACATCTATCAGATGCATTTGAACTTGCTTTGAGGCAAGGATCTGGACTTTTAGTCCTACAAGCATCCCTTTGAACTCTATAATGTCTTTCAAATTGACAACTGGGTCAACAGCTGCAGCTTCTGGAATCTTAACAAAGTACTGGATCTGTATCTTGTTTTTTTCCTGTAGTTGGAGATTGGAGCTTCTCAGAGATAAAGATAGAGGGTTGAAAAGCTGGAGAGACATGCTAACTTCATATTACTGGTAGGATTGAGGTGAAGAAAGGTCTTTTCTTCTTCTCAAATTCTTTATGACATTGCCAGCCATAACTCCAGCAAAGTAGGCAGTCGGTACCTGCTTTGAAGGAACACAGTTTGGGTTGTTTACTTGGTGATGACAATATGTTCCCAGCCCTTTAAAATGTCTTGACTTAAATTATGCAGAAATCTGTATTTCTGAGACTTTTAGCCCTCTGTCAAATAGGCTGAAAATGTTCAACAGGTTCAAAATGTGCTTGAGAGAAAACAATAAACTGACAGATGGACATGCAACAAAACCACATATGCTTCATTTCTTGGAGAACGAGATTAAAACCACATCATTACAACAGAGTTCAAGAAGGGAGGTAAAGGGTGACAGCAAACCAGTAGGTTAGAAATTTCAGAATTGGCTGTGTGTTATACACAGCCTGTATAACAATCAGAAGTGCCTCCTGGTTGTACAGAGATGGTGTCTTTTGGAATGGCATATTTTCACTGAATGGTTTGATTCCATCCCTTAGCTCTGACACATCAGATCTTTCTGTGTTGCTCTGATAGACTTTACCATGTTGGGATTCATCACTAGTTACTGTCACTAGGGATGGATGAAATTAGAATACATTCTAGTATATATAGACAGTATGTATAGTATATTACAGTATGTAGCTGTAACTTGTAGTTTATAGCTATTGGCTTTGGCTAGAAATAATGGGTTAAAGGTCTCCTTGCAGAAAGCTAAGAAGTGAGGTGAGTTGTATATTGTTTAAAATCCCTTTTACAAAGCAGTACTCTGTTAAATTAATGGTCTTGAAAATGAAAGATTAATAGCATTTGGTTATAACTGTGTAATCTTGGCTGATGTTTTGCCATCTTCCAGATGCAAGTGTGCCAGCTCCTGCTCCACTTGACTTTTTTTTTTGACTAGTGGAAATTCCTAGACCATTTAAAAGAGAATTTCCTATCATTCTCAAAAAGTGATTTGGCTGTCCTAAATGTTCTTAGAAATTAGTGGGAGTTTTCTGTACCTGGGAATGTGCAGAACCATTTGTGAATGTGCAGAACCATTTGTGAATGTTCTGGACATGGTGTGTGGATAAACAAATTACAATTATTTCACAGAGCTAATCTTCACCCTGAAATTGAGTCTATGTGCACTCTATGAAGTCAAGTGCATGAACACGGCACGTCATGTGTTCTTCTCTTTTCTATTTCCCTCAGTTCACTGGTCATATAAAATGTTTTCTCTTCCTCTGCTTCTCTGTTGCATAGTCATTGCATTTTAGCTGAAATAGAGAGGAGTCTATAAATGTTTCTGTTTGTTTTGCTGCATTGGTTTTATTTGTGACATGGACTTTTGTGAAAAACCCACCTGGCCATGTCCCTGTGAGACAGTCTAGGTGATCCTTCTTTGGCTGGGGGATTGGACTAGATGATCTTTAGAGATCCCTTCCAATCCCTGATGGTTCTATGATTCTGTGATTCTGTGATAGTAGCCGTCCTTGTATGAGCAAAGACTGCATATTAAAAATGAGAATCAGGAAGAATTCTTCTGCTACCAACCATAAATGTACTGTCTTACACTCATTTAGACATGTGAAATTAATATCCTTAGATTTGTTGGTAGCAGCAAGTTAATTAAAACAGTCACCCCTCTCTTTTTAATCTTGGGAAACTGTTTTATCCCATGAAAGTTTTGTGAAAGTATTATGACATGCGTCAACTGCAGCCCTCCAGGATGACAACAAACTGCAAGCAGTAAGAATAAGCAAGAGCTTTCTCAGTTGTCTGTCACTCACACTATTAGTAAGTAGAATAAGCAAAAGGAAAACCCTATGCCTTTATTAATCTTATACTCTAAAAGTGTACATGTTCATCTAGTGCTAGTTTAATACACGAGTGCTCCATAACCAGGGAAGGTAGTTGCTAATTGCTAGTAGAGGACTGTAGAGGAGTTCTTAGCAGACCTGATGCTGAGCGCTGTGGACAACCCTGCACTGAGCCAGAGATAGCTACCCCAGGAACGGCCTTGGAAGGTGATAAGCAGGGAAGAACAGTGAAGTTCCAGTTATAGAGGAATGTTAACCAGAACGTGGGAACCAGGGATGAGGGCTGTGTTAGGGGATAGCTGGAGGGGCCATCCGATCAGGTGGTTTGTCGTATGATGGCCAATGGGCTAGAGGGCAGCTACGTATAACAAAGGCCATGTACCCAATGAATGTAACCTCAGTGCCGCATGGACGGGGCATAACTGTATATAAGCAAGGTGGTTACGGGAATAAACGAGCTCGGCATTTTAACCATAGTGGTGTGCCTGTCGTTGACTCGACTAGCCCCTCACAGGGCCCCCCTCGCTTCAGAGGACTAATTGCATAAGAAAGGAATCTATGTTTGACATGTACTGCAATACTTTCAGAAGTGTATTTACGATGCTAGCATAAATAACTCACTGGAGTATGCTTAAAGCTTCTCCACTGTCACAGCAGAGTCTGCCAGCAGAATAACTTTTGTGTACTGGTTTCATCAAACTGCTGTATTACAGGCAGATCCATCCTCTTCTGTTCTTCCAAGAGAATGTCTGCCTGTGCCTTCCAGCTGTCTCACCCACCTCCAAGAGATGGATGACTGGAGCTGTCAATTATAATCATATAATCTGTTACTGAGTGACTGCCTACATATTATATATTGGGTGCTGTGTTCTGGTTGTATTTAAATTTACATATAGTTGTGATGTAATTCTTTATAGATAGATTTTTAGATTTGTTCCCTTTGTTAACTGAGTTTTCAAGGGTTCTGTTAAAAAGAAACTTGCAAATGTCTCTGATCGTGACAGACTCGTCTTCTGTGTAGCCTCATCCTCTGGGGAGCTACACCTTTATGATGCCAGATGAGCCAGTGGTTTTGCAGGACCTCACAGTATTCTGTACTGAGGTGGTTACAGACAGGCAGAGTTCTGTCTGAGTTATCTTATTTTCATGTATTTTTGAGTATCGTGTTCTGCAGTTTAGTGAAGAGAATCTGTTCCTGATTGCTCTGCCATTGGGTTATCCCTAATTTTCTGAGATCAAAATTAATTCAGGTTCTGATGTGAATCGGTTATGTTGCTAGTGCTGCCAACACCAATTTTCAAGAGTAATAAATGATGTTCAGAAAAGGTTCATTTTTCTTTCAGGTGCTTTTTCACAAAAAGCCAATTTTCACCAATGCATATTTCCCATCCTAATACTGAATACACAAATATTGGTGTCCAAGTAGATTTTCACGGTACTTCTTGATGAGTTGTTCAGATTCTCTAAGGTACTAATTTCTAGATCTTGGATAAGATATTTTTTAATGTATTAGGCAAGTTAACTTATTACACTACAAAAGTGTTGTGATAAAGTACAAGTTTCTATTTTCAGAGTGGTTTCATTTGAATGTATGGCACAGCTTTGCCTGTATATTGCAAGATAATTCAGTATGAGTTATTTTCTACCAGGTCTTTGGATCTGTCAGACAGGATTGCTGTTTATAAAGCCACTGTGAAATAATCTAGATGCTTATCATATAAACTGAAACACATTAAACTGTATAACACAAGGGTAGAAAATATTATGTTAGTAATACTCAACTGCAAGACACTGAGGGAATTTTAGTAGTTAGAGAGAATCAGGGGCCTCTATATGTGTTTTCTTCCTCTTGATGTGTAATGAAGGCAAGATTAATTTCAAGATTTATGCCCATGCTATTTAACTTTTAACTTAGTGAGTTCATATTTCTATGTTAATCACATAGAATAGTTCAAGGGTGAGTATTATGTACACTAATAACTTAGGAATCCACTTTATTTAGAGCTCAACATCAAAAAGTCTTTTACTGTAGGATTATATCTGCTATCTACAGCCCTCTTTGATATTGCCAGCCTCTGAAAATAAAGGCTACTCAGTTAAATTGACTCTTATTCTTCCTTTGGGAAGTCAACAAAAAAAGAGAATTGGGGCTTTTAGCATTTAGCCTCTGAAGCTTTTAATGAAATATTTTTAGTCCCTGAGAAATTTCAGTCTGGTAAATACAATTCAGACAGAGGGCTAATTGTCTACAGGTGGAATTAGTGTACTCCTAAGTGTCACCTGAAGATAAGAATGCTGCCCTCAGGCGTAGAGTAGCTGTGCCTGATTGGAATACTACAGTGGGTCAGCAGATGCTGTTACAGGTGCCCATTTATCAGTAATGAGAAGAGAATATTTAAAACTCTGATAAATTTGTGAATTTGGGAAGTTTAAGTGTGTCATAGATGTTAGCAGTGGATTGAGGTCATGCATGCTGATTTCAGTGTGTACCCTACAACAGTTGAGCCTTAGCTGTTGACAGAAATCTCAATGGATGTGGATTTGTCTGCTGGAATCCTACAGACTTATGATTCAACAACCCAGATGTGATTCTGGTGATGCTCAGGGACTAAGATTGTAAGAAACAGAGCGGAGGAGTGATACAGTATTTTGGAATTGTCTTTTGCAAGTACTATAAAGGGTGAAATCAGACATATGCATTTTAATTTAGCAAACTAAACTGAAGTTTTTAGCAAGGTACAAATTGTCACTGAGTTTATTTCCATCATAATTTTTAGGCTCTGACTAGAGCTTTTAGTACTTGGCCAATAAAGTATGTCCAAGCAAACATAAAGTTGAAATGTGTTTGACTTAACTGTGGGGTATTTTTAGATTATCTCTACCAATAAATAGAAGTTTACAGTATCACAGTAATGATAAGGTTGGAAAAGACCTCAAAGATCATCCAGTCCAACCTAAATCCAAATAAACCCAGTAATCCTAACATCTAACATCTAGATCATGCCACTGAGCACCTCATTCAGCCTAGCCCTGAACACCTCCAGGGACAGTGACTCAACCACCTCTTCGAGCAGCCCATTCCAAAAACGGATCCCTCCTTCAGTGAAAAATCTTTTCCTAATGTCAAGTCTAAACCTCCCCTGATGGAGCTTAAGACTATGACCTCTTGTCCTGTCTCCGGTAGGCAGGGAGAAAAGACCAAACCCTGTCTGACTACAACCACCTTTCAGATAGTTATAGACAGTGATAAGGTCACCCCTGACCCTCCTCTTTTCCAGACTAAACAAACCCAGCTTCCTCAGCGTCTCCTCATAGGGCTTATCTTTCAGCCCCTTAACCAATCGAGTTGCCCTTCTTTGGACACGTTCCTAACCCTCTTAAACTGAGGGGCCCAGAACTGAACACAATACTCCAAGTGCGGTCTAACCAGTGCCGAATACAGGGGAAGGATAAACTCCCTTGACCTGCAGGCCACACTATTCTTAATGCAGGCCAGGATGCCATTGGCCCTCTTGGCTGGGCACACTGCTGACTCATGTTAAGTTTGCTATCCACTAATATCCCCAAGTCTCTCTCCACCTGAGAACTCTCACACAACATAGAGGGTTTCATTAAGGTTAAGCTGTGAGAGGACTGTTATCCTTGAAAAATACCTAAATTTAGCGTTAGCCTACAACCTAGGACTGGAGTTTGTAGATATTGCACCAGCTATATCTGGCTGCCTGGAGACTGATGGGTTAGGGAGGGAGAAAAGAAGCAATAGAAAAAACTTAAAGGGCAAAACACTGTTGTTTCAACTGGAATTTGATGGTGGCCGATCTGTTAAATGTTTGGAGAGGCATTGCATGAACAACAAGAATATTTTTCGTTCAGGTGAAATCAGCAAGAAAGATCTGCTCGTAATACAACACTGGGTAATGTGTTTGGCTTGCAATAACAACACATAACAGAAAAAAAATAGTTTTCTGAATGATGTTTGCATGGCTGGAGTTTCTTTTGTGCTCTTCAGAAGCTTCAGGTTCTCCTACCTGAGCAGCACAGTTCAAACTTACAAAGGTCATCTGTGAAAGCTGTGAAAGACTATCCCCAGTTTCCCCCTGGAGACTTAACAAATGCAGGGCAAATCTTGCCCAGTTTATGAAATCTGCTGCTTTGCAGTCATGTATCTTCTGTGAAAGCAGCACTGGATAAGGATGCAGTTTCACATTTGACTTTGTATTCCCTTGGTCTTGGTGTTCTTTTCACATTCCTGTTGTTAATTGACTGTACGTAGTAATTTAATTTCCTCTCTCAACCTGGAGCTGTCTGTTTAGCTTTTCTGTATTTAGTAGAGGACCATTAATCAGAAGTCCATCAGTATAGCATCAATAAAGTCAACTTTCTTTGGTTTTGGTCTCTACAGAATTCTGCTCACCTGCCCAGGAAAGCTCATGTGGGAATCATAGATGCTGGCTCTCAGCAAGTTGAAATGTGAGTGAAATTTCCCAGTGTTAATGGGTTGCCTCAATTATAAATTTGCCAACTTTTCCATACAGCTGCTGTGACTGGTCAAAAATATTAAGAGATTTTTTGTAATAAGTATTATATGTGCATAATTCCAGTGTAGTGCTCTGTTAAGGACCAGTCAGGATTCTGTTCTTCTGGGGACAACTAAAAAACATCTAATAAAAATCCCCAACCCTAATCAATAAATCTCAATAGCACCCAACTTTGTAAAGCAGTTACCCTACCCTTCCGTAGCTAAAAAAATACTGACTGTATGAGAAGACCTCCTTTGCTATTTAAGATGTGTACACTGAGCTTTTAAAGAAAATCTATTGATGCAAATAAACTTTTTACAAGGTTGTTGCTTCATCACACCAGACATTTCTTCAATAGGTGAGTGCAATATAATGACAAGTATTGGGAAAGCTTGGGATTTTTGGATAGCATTGCAAAACTTTGCAATGTTGCCTAGTAACGCACCCATGCTGTAGAATATCTGATACCAGTTTCCAACATTGTGCTCAGATTTGGCTTTGTTTACAAATCTAGGAATAGATGAGAATTGCTCATAAGAGCTTTTTTTTCTGGCAAAGCAACAGTTCCATCTCTAATAAAGAAGGATTTGCAATTGCAACTTTTCTCTTCAATGAGGTTTTTAAATATTTTCAGGCAGGGAAATTTGTTTAAAAATGATAAAAAACTAAATGAATCACCACAAAGTGACTCATATTAAAGGATTTTTGAGGAATTCTGTCACCAGCACTTCATCTGAATCATCTGTAATGGATTTTGTCAGGGAGGTAAGGTTGCCAGCTTTCCCCATACAATGACATGCAGAATAGCAGCAGTGGGATTAGAGATCTCTCTTCACGTTACCGTGATAATCTGCCCTACAGTTCTACTGATTTCAGGCTACTGAATGGTCTGACATTAGCTGCAGCCAAGAGACAACATTAAATGAAAAAGGACATTTCTGAAGGGCGGCGTTCAAGATTTACTTTATTCTTACATCCGGATGTCATCTTAATTTACAGATTCTAATTACTCTGTCATGTTCTATTTTTCTGTCTTGTATGCTGCACAATGAATAGAGAACAACTCATTTCTTCTGTCCTCCTTTTTGAGGAAGCAGAGATATTTTTTATCTGACGCCAACCAGTCAAACTACAATTTGTTATCTGAGCTTTTCTTCTGAAGGTTTATTTGACTTTCCTGGGCAAAATCATATTTTGAAAAGTATTTAGAAACTTTCAAATATGTGTACTGAAAATGAGTTAGGTGTTGCAGAGTGGAGCTATGAATATAGACATAAAAGGCCAAAGCCTACATCCCATCCTTGAGTGAGGTGAATTTCTCTCAGAAGACAACCACCATATTCAGAGATATAATCGTCACTGCAGGGAGGGTGGTGTAGTGTCAGTCCATTGGGGCTGACAAAATGGCCGAAAGCTGAACCACTCAGGTAGAATTTCCTCTCAAATTCAGCTTTTGGCAATTTCTGGGATATTTCATCTCAAATAATGAGCAGTAATCAGCCATAACTAGGATTTTGTGCGGGAATTGCATTGCAGTCACCAAAGCACCACCTTGGCGCAAGCTACACAGAGAGTGCTGTGGAGATGCTGGCCTTGAGCTTGTACCCTGTGTCTGTGGCACAGCAGCTGAGATGTGTAGCCTCAGTCCCACAGCCCAGCCTTGAGTGGTGCAAAGCCCACTCTTGCTTCTGGGAATGTGTCTGCTTGAATATTGTGGTTAGCTGTGATCCACAGAAAGTTACACAACAAAGTTGTTTGCTAAAGTTTGTTTGGACTCATTCTTTCCTCATTTTCATGTAAGTGATAATTTAGGTTGCTAAATCAAATAATCAAGGTCACAGAATTCTCCTGCAAAATACCTGCAGTGATCCTCCTGAAGTTTGCCTTACGCACGTGTCTTTCCATTCCATATCTTTCTGAGTTACACCTGTTTCAGCAAAATGACAAGATATATCAGTGTGACTTTCCATGGCAAGATACACAAATAAGAATTTATGCAATATATCAAAGGCACACTAAAATTGAAAATTTTTATCTGATCCTGGCACTTGGCCAGTTTTCATAGTCTTCCTCTAAATTATTATTTTTTCCATATACTTCCAGTCATTTTGCTTCAGGAATACACCCACCTTATAGAAATTTGTAGTCCTTTCCTTTTGCTAATAGATCCTTCTTTAAGTCTCTGTTCTTTTTGTTTTAGGTGTCAACAGCTGAAGTTAATTCTTCTCGTTATCCCTGTGGTTTTCCTTCTGCTACACCTGCCTTCACTTTTTATTTTTAACTTTTTATCCCTGTAGTTGTTGCTGAGTTGTCCTCTGTGATGTTCTCACTAGTGCTCTGGAGCAGTAGCTGCACAAACAATTATGTTTCACCACATTTCAGTGGATCTATTTCTGGATGCTGCCATCTGCCAGGTTTGACTTCCATTTCAAACAAACTTTCAGTTCAGTTTCATCTTTTGTTTGGAGGCCCAGCTGCTCCTGAGTGCTTGGGAATCACTAATGTACAGCACACACCTGTAACCAAAAATCCAAAGGAAGCAGAAAGGAAGAGTTATATATTTCTAGCTTGTTAGCTATTACATGGGTTAGGCAGGAAATGAGGACTCTTATCTTTGCTTGTGCAGATCTTTATTTTATAAACAATATTTTCTCAAAGGGCTAATAGAGGACAGCAAACACCGAAGAAGGATTACCCAGCTCCTCTCAGAGTGAACCTTTGCCAATAATAATTTTATCAGGGCAGTGCATGTGTGGGGGGCTTGTCGTGGTGTTAATTTACTGCTGCCACCAAATTAACTGTGCTGTATTTTGTTTTCTTTCCCCATTTTACATCCTTGATTACATATTCATAAAACTGTCCTTCCTTCCAAGCATAAATTCAACTGCTTTGAAAATATAATTGTGCATGTTTATCAAGCACCTAATTTGTTTTACTTACTAGCTACTAATTACATAGGAAATCTAAATGAATTGCCGGTCATATATTCCATTTGAAAGGCTAAACAGAGAAACTTTCCAAATCACAAAATTGAATTATGTTGCAGCCTGGGACACACAATGTGAAAAACCGTCTCCAGCAGCATCAGTCAAAGACAACAAACATTTGAGCTGAGCACACATTTAAATTTGTCAAAACATACCGAGTGATGTGTTGGTTCTGTTTAAAGTGAATTATTTTGGTTACAGAGCCTTCTCCCTCTGGTTTTCACATAATCTGTGTCTATCACTGCTAAAACTTTTTTATAGTACAGCAGAGAGAATCAAATGCAAAACAGACTGAGAACACTCTAGGATTTGGTTTTATCCACCATGTCATTCATTTTATGTCTCATCCATTTTCTGAAAGAGAGATGTAAATTCTGTCTCGCTTCCAAGTTGGATTGTTGTACCATCTCAATCCATTCAAAGTAATAAAATGAGATTTAATAGACTATGTTGGTTAATTGTTGGGAAACATGGAGTTTTAATCACTGGGACAACCACAGATCTGGGAGCAGAGAGCAGAATGTCTTTTGCATATGCAACCACCTTGCAGAGATTTAGTATTGGCCAGCAGATGCCAGCTTGCACACCAGCCTTAACACTGTTGTTTAGAATTTGTGTAGCACTGAACAAACACTAGTTAAGCCCAGTAGGTCACTGAACATAGATCCAGTCCTGGATATTTCAGCAGTATGGAAGAAGAGCAGTGACTTTTGAAAAGGAAGCTGATACTAATAGAACACATTATGAAGAAGCAGTTTTAACTGTATCACAACCTCACAGCAGATACAGCACAGAGATCATTATGTGCCTTCTGTAGGTCACTTTAAATGTACATTACTGGATTATCTAGAGACATGTTTGGGAGCCACTAAAGCATTAGTCATGCGATTTTCCCTTTAGTTTGCTCGTGCTAGAAAAGTGTATTTACTTCCCCTTTCCTGTAAAAATCTTGGGATGTAAGATTCCTGCCCCATGGCATATGATTGCATTTCTAGCCTTTGACTATATTGACCTTGGAACTAACCACCATGCAGAAGCAGAACCGCCAGAGATCCACAGGTGTGTATGGCACTGAGAGACAGGCACCATGTCCTACCATCATACACAATACAGATGTGTTTGAATTGGGAATTTTGTTGAGCCCTGGATTTGGACTGAAACTGATGTGGTAGCATCAAGGGAGGCTGAAAGACTTGTATTGGTTTCGGAGTACTTCAGTTAAGGTCCTACAGTAGTTTTTGCACACATAGTAGTGGAATTTCTTTCCTTCATAATAATGTAGTTATTTCTTAATTGAAGAAGCTTTTGAGTGACTTACCTTTGTTCCATTTTCCCACTCTCTGTCCTTTTTCTGATTGTTATTGGTAGCTAGTTGCTTTGTCATTAGAGGAAGAGTTTGTTGGGGAAAACAGCAGTTTCTAATGAAGTCTGCAAGTAATTTAGGGTACGTAAGAAGCAGGAAAGTTGACTGTACACACAAAATATGGAAATAAGCTTACTGTCTAGAATCCAAGAATGGTGTGGTATCAGTGTGGCAGAAATGGAGCAATATCTTCCATGAATGTAGATCACTGTTCACCAATAAAATACATATTGCTTACATGGGCTTGTGGCGTATTTTGACTGGAAATCCAATAGAACAGTTGAACATACGAATATATAACAAGCTGTTATATATAAGAATGAGGTAAGCAGAATTTCTCCAGTCATAGAACTTAGAGAGGAACAGGTGCAAATAGGATTCACAAGATTTGTTAAAGTGCATGGAGCTTCTGGCTCTGACATTCCATGCTTCCTTCCTATTTTCTGCTTGAGTTAAGAAAATACGTCTCCAGTTGTTAACCTTCAAGATTGTGGTGGCTCTAGGGAAGTCACTTGAGTTTTGGAGTAATGTCGATCTGCAAAAAATCCAACTGCACTGCTGAGCTGATATCTGATGATGAAATGATGACTGGAAATGCGTTACCACTCCTGGGCCGAAAGCCGTGGGCTACATCCTGCTGAAGCGAAACTCTTTAGCTAACAGCAGGAACAAGATACGTGGAGGTCCCCCGGAGCAGCAAGAATTGATAAGACAATGCTCCAGCAGATAACACTCTCCATCCATTGTGTACCACGGGTGTAGCTAGTTAGCATGAGATAGTGTTTACGGGAACTGTTAGCCAACCACTGCTATTGTAGAGCATGTATCAAATCATATATAAGAAACTCCTGTATGTCTAATAAACAGAGGAACATGTTGCTTGCATCAAGCAGTGTCCCGTCTCTCAATTGCGGCAGAGTAAGGACTACTGCACTTATTTAGACATGCAAATTACAGTAGATTCTGGCCTAGACTGTCAAATGCTGCCAAGGTCTCAGTGTCTTTGCCTTCTTTTTTTTCATCTGGTGAGAGGGGAGAGTGAAAGGTCATTCTAAGCTTGTTTGAGAAGCCAGTTTATGGATGGTATTTTCTAGTGGTTTGTGTTACACAAGATTATTTGGAATGGTAGAAATGTCCTTGGTACCATCAACTTAAATGTTGTCAAAACACAGTAATATGCTGCAAGTCCATAACTGGAGTATAAACCTTCAAGGCTGGGTATGCAGATCCTTTTGTGCAGTTTCAGAGCAGAACAGACCTCTGTACAGAGTTTATTAGGTTTGGAAGGGGTCTTCAAAGGCCATCGGGTCCAACCCTCCTACTCAAGCAGAATACAAATTACTGAAAAGCATAACCACCTAAAAAGCCTAAAAACCGTGTCCAGCTGGGTCTGAAACTTCTCCGGAGAAGGGAACTCCACAGCCTCCCTGGACAACCCCTTCCAATAGTTAATAACCTCGACTGTAAAGAAGTTTTTCCTCATGTTAATATGAAACTTCCTGTATTCAAGCTTGCATCCATTGCCGATCCATTTTTAATATGTTACCCACAGAAACTCCTCTCCGCAGTGGTGCTCTATACTGGTCACTACCCGCTACCCTGCATTGATGCATCCCATTATTCCTTCCCAAGTGAAGGACTCTACATTTGTTTTGTTAAAACTCATTAAATTCCTCTCAGCCCAACTCTCCAATCTGTCCAAAACTTCTTGAATAGTTCAACAGCAACTAACCGAATCAGCCAATCCATCCAGTTTTGTATCATCAGCAAATTTGCTGAGTCGACACTTTATTCCATCATCAACATCATTAATGAAGACATTGAACAGCACTGGACCCAGAACTAAACCCTGGATGACACTGCTAGTTATCGGTCTCCAGCTAGACTCTGCACCATTAATCACCACTCTCTGGGCTCTACTGATAGAAAATTCTTAATCCGATTCACAATCTGATCATTGATTCCATAATTTCTAAGCTGTATCTTCCCTCTTTGTTTTATTATGACCTTGGCACTTGGTTAGTTTGAGCATGTTGTTTTTCAGGTCAGTGCTGAAAGAAGAAATTAGAGAGACAGTTGTTCTCAGAACACAAGCTCTGTTAACTAGTAATGACTTGATTAAGAGAAAGCTGCCTAATAGGAGCCAAAGCTGTTGAGTAGTAAAGGTAAAATAATGAGGTAAAATTCTTATCTGCTGAGGTTAAATATCCAACTTGCTCATTTTCTGGGTATTTTAATATTGAAACAGAAACACTGGTGCTTATCTGCATCGTGTTAAGAGTTCTGGGTAACCTCATGTGCAGTCTAGCTGTTGGCAATTCTTGTTCTTCAGAACTTGGAGAGAAAAATCTATCGAAAATCTGACCAGTATCATGTAGGACCACGAATAGAAAGAGAGAAATCATTACTGAACCTTATAGGAGTCTGCACTGGCCTCATGATAAAATATTTAAATACATAAGATATCTTCATGTAAAGCTGCAAGTAGTATGCAGGAACGGAAGCCAGGTCAGAGGCAATGTAATTCCTCAAGGCTACTGAGGTTGAATCTTGTGAAGCACTTCGAAAGATGTGTGGTTTAAAGGACATCTTTTAAAAAGTGCTTAATCTCATTTTAAAGGCTTCTGTTGGGAGAAGTCTATCACCTTCAATGAAAATTTGTTCCAATGTATAATTAGCCTTTGTACTTCTTATTCCACAGTGTATTTCTTATTCCACAGTGAATTTGTATGACTTCAACCCCCATCTGCTTGATCTTGTTTTTCTTTTGTCTACAACTTTGAAGAGCTACCACCACAGCTCTTTCTTTCACCTGTATGTACAGTGATACAAGTTATAGCTGAAACTTTTCCTGAGAGCTAAAGACATGACAGCTGTGCTGAAGGGCTGGTTCCCAGCTAGAGAATAATACCTATGGTTTATCCTTTAACAAGCTCATAGCTTTTCCACATCTTTCTTGAATTAGACTGTGAGAAATACCCAATAACTGCTTCACCAGTAATGTGCTTGGAGGTGATACTGGCTTTCTTCTTCTGCAGTGGTCTTCAAGGGTGGTATTTGTCCTTTTTTCCATGGCAGACTATTGGGAAATCATCTTAAGGCAATTGTCTGTGGTGGTTTTTACAGCTTTTGTCTGTACTTCTGTTTTGGATTGAACACCGTGACTTGTCTCCAAATGTATTATGTGGCAAAGTGCTATGTTAGAATATCTTCTTCTTACAGCAGTTAACTGGCAGTGAATATCAGGTTTATATCATCTGTTGCTCTGTAAGATTCTAGTCACTGCTGCTCTTTCTGCATTGCCTTTACCCTTTCACATATACAAACTAAGTTGGCAGTCCCTACCTCTCTCCACCGTTTCCTTTTTGACACATTAAAAGTAGACCTCATTGCTTGAGAGATCTACAGCTCTTTGCTTAGTATTTGTGACTGTTATTTTAGAAACAGCAGTTTGCAGAGCAGCTTGCAACACACTTTCTTTACATTAATGAGCTCTGTGTCACCGACCGTCTTCTCCCCTAAAAACCACACATTTTCTTCAGTGTTTCCATCCTGAGCCAAAACAGCTAAAATCTGACCGTGTTGCTTAGCAATGCAGGAGTGGAATAAGGTCTGCTCAAAGGCTTCCCTCTCTGCTAGATGTCCTGTGGCAGCCATTATTAGTGAAAAATTGACTTTTCATTGTCTTCTTACTGTTTTGTTAGCAGTTTCTCCTCCATACCCATGGCATTTGCTTCAGCTTCTCCCCCCACCACAATATTCTCACATTAAGCTTCTGTTAGACACAGCATCTATTTTCACTCCTCTCATACATCTAACACATTTCTCAGCTGTTTTGTGTGAATTTTCTACCTTGTTCTCAGATGAACTAAACTCATTACAGATTTAAGTAAACAAATCTCAAATGCTGCAGGACAATACCTGCAGGAGAAACAATCTCTGAATAAGTGAAACACTTCATTTATCTCTTTTAGCCAAATTTCAGTTGACTTTGTGGTGAGAAAGTGGCAAATAGAAACAAAAATAAAAAATTCTGGAATACCACTTTTGCACTACAGAAGCCAAAAGCCTCTCTCTGAGCAAAACATCTGCCTGCTAATTTCAAAGGTGAATGAAAAGCAAAGCTGTATTTTATTCTCTCTCTGTTTTTGTAGCGGGTTGAAACTCAAAGTGCTTTGCTCCTGGGTTTTGGCACCAATTATGTGCCAAATTGTGGGTTCAGGACCACAATTCAATCTCAAAGAAAGGAAAGCAAAGCAGTGAGGTCTCAATGGCATCTCGGATAAAATTCACCAGACAACTGATGACTTAGGGAAACTTCAGAAAGGTTTATTAACACTAACTATACACAGAAAAGGTTATGCAAGTCGGTGCATACAAACTGTGTCATTAATGCCCCCACAGAACCTGAGAAAACAGAATGGGAAACCACCCCAGTTTGGGCCTTGGATCTTCTTCCAATTTGGAGACCTGGGAAGGAAAGCATGTCAGTCCGGGATGGCCTGAGTTTCTCAGCGCCCACACCTGCATCCCTCGGTGCAGCAGACATGCATCTCAATGCTCTCGGGATGGCCTGAGTCTCTCAGTGCCCACATCTGCATCCCTCGGTGCAGCCGCATGCATTTCAGTGTGGCTTCTCCAGCTCAACGCATTGGGATGGCCTGACTGCTCAGCGCCCACANGGGGGAGAGGAGTAGCCCAGGTCACCGATTCTGAAGGCTGTCCATGTTGGGGGGTCATGATGGCATTTCTGCACCAGTCTTGCTTCTCCAGTCTGGGTGCTGTGCGACGGCAAGCAGCGGCAGCACCGCGCTGCTTTGGTCCGGCGTCGTGGTGCGTCTGCCGCTGTTCTCTTCTCTGGTCTGGGGCCACTACTTCATAGGTCCAGGGTGGTGATGCAGCAAGTTGCTGCCGGGGTCGCTTCCAGACCCCGCGGCGGCAGGTGCCCGCCGACGGTGGGGTCAGGCCGGAGCCACGGCTGGTTCGGGGGGCCACGGCTGGGTCGGGGGGCTGCGGCAGGGGGGGGGG
>VXBP01010262.1:0-17453 GCA_013400115.1 Rhinopomastus cyanomelas
GTCCCTTCCAATGCCTAATAATTCTATGATTCTATTCTATGACTACTTCCACATCTGTCAGAGGTTAAGTAATGGTTAAAACATGCTAAGTTCATTCCATGGTTTGCAAGACCTCCAAAGGTTACTTGCCAAAATCTTGACTTTCTAGCACTAGAAACAAAGTTGGAGGTTTTTTTGGTTTATTTTAGACAATTTAAATTGCTGCTGTATTTATCATTAGGCTTAAAACTTTGAAACCTCTGTTGTTGTTTGAGTCTGGTGGGATTTAAGGCTACTGTTATACCCTGTAAGAGGCTTTGAGAAACTTCCACAATTCACTGAGTCACATCCACTGCTGGACAAGGTTGAGCTAATCAGCATCTGTGATAAACATATTTAAGAGAGTGAAGTGGGTTAAAACTAAGAAACTGCTTTGCTCCTGGGTTTTGGCACCAATTTTGTGGTGGGTTCAAGACCACAATTAAAGATATAGGAAAAGAAAACAAAGCAGTTAGATCTTGATGAGAACTTGGATAGAATTTGTCAGACAATGGATAGTTTAGGGAAACTGGAAAAGGGTTTATTAGCTGTATATACACAGAAAAGAAGAAAAGGTTGAGCAAGTTAGTGCACACAGAATAGAAACTCTGTCACAAATGCCACCACAAATTATGAGAAAAATTCAGTGGGAGGTCACTATCTTATCATTCCTTGGGTCTTTTTCACATTAGAGATCTGGGGGAAAAGAACACGTCAGTCAAGTAGAGATGAGTACCACCACCCTATTATTCATGCATCACCCCGTCTCCAAACAGGGCACTCAGGCTGCTTGCAGACTGGTGAATTCTGCAATTCTTCAGTGTAGCTTATCCAGCTCAATGCTCTGAATCAGGATGGCTTGATTCCTCAGTTCCTGAACTGCATCCGTCTGTGCAGGAGACATGCCTTTCAAACAAAGAGCCAAGGCTCTGTCTTTCATGCCCAAGGTTTAAGGATTCTTGAGTCCTTCTGCTTTCTTCAGCTAAGCCCAAGGGAATTCGCCCCAGTACATGAGCATCCCCACGTTTCCTCAGTGGCAAAAATGACAGTTTCACTTTCTGCTGATCAGTGCAGTCTAAGATGGCCTTAGCCACGTGTGGGACCCAAGATGTAGACCAACAGCATGGCTGCATCAGCAGGACCACCCCCCCATACTCTGCAAGTGGCAGAGAGGGTTTTCCAGGACCCTCTCTTCTTTCTTTCTTCCTGTCTCAGCTGCAGGAGGTAAAAGAGGAATTCTTAGCTGACCGTAATGTTGAAGCTCCATTGAGGGTGAGTGGTGGTAGATCTGCACTAAAGTCTTGTTTCTCTGATCCTTAGTCTCAGGTCCAGGCCAGGGCCAGGGTCGCCCTTGCCACGCCGGGGTTGGCGCCGTGTGGGGCCATCCCTCCACCCTGCTGTTTACAAGAGCGGAGCAAACCCGGTGAGCCCCCTCCATCCTGTTTCCGATGGGGAAAATGAGGGAGCGGAGCTGCTGGAAGCCCTCTTTCCCCACCCCACCACCCCGGGAAGAGGGGATGGGGGTTAGCACAAGACTCCAGCCCTCAGCAAAAAGAGGCAGGGCTCAGGGTAACCAGCCCTTTTATCTTCTTACCTAGCAATACCCCTTAAGGGCAGGCACTTGGGACAGTGTCACCTCCCCACAGGACAGGTCACTGGGGGGAGGGGATCCTCCCAAAACAACATAATTTTTTTCTTCATGCAAGCCCAAAATTGTACACCTGAAAATTCTGTTTGGCCAATAGGGGATTTTGTTTGGAGGCCTTCATTTTACAGGCCTTTTGTTTTGAGCGTTCCCTTTTTTTGGTGGAGAAGGAGTACGAATGGTCTGGAACTGACCACAGTTCCCATCCCCTGTTTCCACACCACTGAATGGCTCCAGTGGAAGGACGTAGCAATACTCTGCTCAGGAAGAAGAGACATTTGAGGGAAAGGTGTATTTTGGGGCCCAGATGTGTCTCTTGCTGTCCTATTGGTGAATTTGAGGTAGGTTTTTTTGTTTACATTAAATCGATTTTGTGTACCCCAAGCCAAGTTTGTCTTTTTCCAATGACTATAACTGGTGAGTGGGCCCTCCACATCCTACATCTCATCTTCTGCCCTGCAGGGCAGGTGTGAGTGAATGCATGGAAGCTAGCTGTCTTTAAAAAGTGACAAACACTCTAACCTATTTTATTATTCAGATATTTTTGGTCTTTCAGTCCCACTACTAAGTTAAATGATGAGGCTCTCTTCGCCCACCTCCCCCTTTCTCAAGTGTTTGCTTCTCATAAGCCCTAAATTTCCAAGGTCACTCTATCTCTGTACTATTCTGCGTATGGTAGGGGAGTTGGAACTGGGTGATCCTGTGGCCCTTTCTAGCCTGACTGACTGTATGACTTGGTCTGAGTGATCCTGCTGTGGCAGGGGGATTGGACTAGATGATCTTTAGAGGTGCCTTCCAATCTCTAATGATTCTATGATTCTATGATTTTCCTGCTATAAGCCTTGAATCCAGGTTGAACATAAGTATAATGATGCTCTAATTGCCGGCAGAGACACTGAAGTATTGACTTACTTGGTTACCTCCACAAGCCTTTGACACTATTTGAGATGGTCTTGGGTGCATAAGAAATTCATACAGGACAAACAGAGAAGATATGAAGATGTCATAGTAGGACAGTTGTGCTCTGTACAGACAGCTGCTTGATGTCNGAAACTCTGTCACAAATGCCACCACAAATTATGAGAAAAATTCAGTGGGAGGTCACTATCTTATCATTCCTTGGGTCTTTTTCACATTAGAGATCTGGGGGAAAAGAACACGTCAGTCAAGTAGAGATGAGTACCACCACCCTATTATTCATGCATCACCCCGTCTCCAAACAGGGCACTCAGGCTGCTTGCAGACTGGTGAATTCTGCAATTCTTCAGTGTAGCTTATCCAGCTCAATGCTCTGAATCAGGATGGCTTGATTCCTCAGTTCCTGAACTGCATCCGTCTGTGCAGGAGACATGCCTTTCAAACAAAGAGCCAAGGCTCTGTCTTTCATGCCCAAGGTTTAAGGATTCTTGAGTCCTTCTGCTTTCTTCAGCTAAGCCCAAGGGAATTCGCCCCAGTACATGAGCATCCCCACGTTTCCTCAGTGGCAAAAATGACAGTTTCACTTTCTGCTGATCAGTGCAGTCTAAGATGGCCTTAGCCACGTGTGGGACCCAAGATGTAGACCAACAGCATGGCTGCATCAGCAGGACCACCCCCCCATACTCTGCAAGTGGCAGAGAGGGTTTTCCAGGACCCTCTCTTCTTTCTTTCTTCCTGTCTCAGCTGCAGGAGGTAAAAGAGGAATTCTTAGCTGACCGTAATGTTGAAGCTCCATTGAGGGTGAGTGGTGGTAGATCTGCACTAAAGTCTTGTTTCTCTGATCCTTAGTCTCAGGTCCAGGCCAGGGCCAGGGTCGCCCTTGCCACGCCGGGGTTGGCGCCGTGTGGGGCCATCCCTCCACCCTGCTGTTTACAAGAGCGGAGCAAACCCGGTGAGCCCCCTCCATCCTGTTTCCGATGGGGAAAATGAGGGAGCGGAGCTGCTGGAAGCCCTCTTTCCCCACCCCACCACCCCGGGAAGAGGGGATGGGGGTTAGCACAAGACTCCAGCCCTCAGCAAAAAGAGGCAGGGCTCAGGGTAACCAGCCCTTTTATCTTCTTACCTAGCAATACCCCTTAAGGGCAGGCACTTGGGACAGTGTCACCTCCCCACAGGACAGGTCACTGGGGGGAGGGGATCCTCCCAAAACAACATAATTTTTTTCTTCATGCAAGCCCAAAATTGTACACCTGAAAATTCTGTTTGGCCAATAGGGGATTTTGTTTGGAGGCCTTCATTTTACAGGCCTTTTGTTTTGAGCGTTCCCTTTTTTTGGTGGAGAAGGAGTACGAATGGTCTGGAACTGACCACAGTTCCCATCCCCTGTTTCCACACCACTGAATGGCTCCAGTGGAAGGACGTAGCAATACTCTGCTCAGGAAGAAGAGACATTTGAGGGAAAGGTGTATTTTGGGGCCCAGATGTGTCTCTTGCTGTCCTATTGGTGAATTTGAGGTAGGTTTTTTTGTTTACATTAAATCGATTTTGTGTACCCCAAGCCAAGTTTGTCTTTTTCCAATGACTATAACTGGTGAGTGGGCCCTCCACATCCTACATCTCATCTTCTGCCCTGCAGGGCAGGTGTGAGTGAATGCATGGAAGCTAGCTGTCTTTAAAAAGTGACAAACACTCTAACCTATTTTATTATTCAGATATTTTTGGTCTTTCAGTCCCACTACTAAGTTAAATGATGAGGCTCTCTTCGCCCACCTCCCCCTTTCTCAAGTGTTTGCTTCTCATAAGCCCTAAATTTCCAAGGTCACTCTATCTCTGTACTATTCTGCGTATGGTAGGGGAGTTGGAACTGGGTGATCCTGTGGCCCTTTCTAGCCTGACTGACTGTATGACTTGGTCTGAGTGATCCTGCTGTGGCAGGGGGATTGGACTAGATGATCTTTAGAGGTGCCTTCCAATCTCTAATGATTCTATGATTCTATGATTTTCCTGCTATAAGCCTTGAATCCAGGTTGAACATAAGTATAATGATGCTCTAATTGCCGGCAGAGACACTGAAGTATTGACTTACTTGGTTACCTCCACAAGCCTTTGACACTATTTGAGATGGTCTTGGGTGCATAAGAAATTCATACAGGACAAACAGAGAAGATATGAAGATGTCATAGTAGGACAGTTGTGCTCTGTACAGACAGCTGCTTGATGTCTGTGATTACCCAGCCAAACCAACCTTTGAATGTACCACCTGCAACCCTCCTTTTTCAACTCTCTGCACCCTGAAAGTCCCCTAGTTTCTGGTTGTCTCCTACGATCCTACCACAGCATGCCCAGCAAAAGCTTGTGGGTGATGGCAGCCAAACTAGCAAGGATGGCAGCAGAGCTGAGAGGTCGATGAGGAAAGCTCAGCAAAAACAGGAGGGGGGGCCAAAGCAGTCAGAAGCAGCCAAATTTTAAAAAGTGACAGAAGTAGTAGAAAGATAGCATTTTCCAAAATAGATCTACTAATATGTTCTTTTGCTACTAAAACAACTTAATATCTTACCATAGGTACACACAATATAGAGAAAAATTAAACTTCAAATGAGCACAGAACCAGAAAAGACTCTTAACATTCAAACACCCCTTTTATATGTTTACTAGATGCACTTGACTTGGTGTCACAGTTGGTCCTTGGCTTGAATGGCATATTCTACCCTTTTTATGGACAACATTCTAAGTAGCTTGAGTAATTTTGCCTCCCCTTGGCCTCAGCTAAACAGCACAACCTCTTCTCATAGGATTTTATAGCCCAAGCACCTCTTTGCTCTCACTTTAGTGAGATGCAAGGTCTCACTGTTGATGCTCCAAGTCATTGAACTACATTAGCAAAGCATTAAATCACTGCTAAAACAGTGGCTGGCTGCAGCATGTACAGTCTTGGAGTTGCTGCCTCATTATCCATGAGCACACATCATACTGTTGTTTGGAGCTAGGCTTAGCAGTCCTCAGAGCTGCCTGCAGATACAGTATAGACAGTCTCAGACTCCTCATTTATGAATTATTCTGTGTTCTTTCTCTAAAGGTTCATCTCTAAACTTGTTCCACTTCTAAAACCTGCATGTCAGAACTATCTATATAATTTCAGGTGAGTTCTCATCACAACTTTGTGCAGAGAAAAAAAAAAATGATCCCTTATTTCTACTGAAAATACCTCACTGAGCAATCACAGCTGCTTTTTCCATGTCTGCATGATCTTGAACCATCTCGTCCTATGACTGATGATAATATTGTGATTTTTCTTCCCTTAAGATGTTACTAAGTGATGACCTAGCAATCTGTGCATTGAATGCTTGCTATTGCTCCCTCAGCTCATGATTTTCCATATTGTGGTAAGAAATTTAACCATATTTACACTTGTCTGCAGCACTACCCATTTCTTCCTGTTCTGTATCTCATTTTAACTCTGCACTGATGATGCCTTCTTCCTCCACGCCATCAGCAAATTTCATAAGCAATCTCCTATACTTCATGCCACAATTACCGCCTAGGATAAATAATAATGCATGAACCCAGACTCTGTCAGTAAGCTATTTCTAGCCTCATATCACTTCTTTTAATGCAGTTTCTTACCTCTTTAAAACTCTTGATGGAATACCCATTTTCTGCTCCTTAAAAGGCAACATCTTATGTACCGACAACTAAATATTTTATTAATGTTTTAGATTTACCTTTTTTTTTCAGAAACATAAATCCGGATTGAGGAAGTCACCGGGTTGCTCTAAGCCAGGGGTCCTCAAACTTTTTTTAACAGGGGGCCGATTCACTGTCCCTCAGACACTGTTGGGGGCTGGGCATTTATGAGGTCTCCTCTCAGTCTCCTCCTCTCCAGGCTGAGCAGCCCCAGCTCTCTCAGCCTCTCTTCATAAAGAAGATTCTCCAGCCCTCTGATGTTCTTAGCAGCTCTGCACTGGATTCTCTCCAGTAGATCCCTTCCCTCTTGAGGTGGAGAGCCCAGAACTGGACGCAGCATTGTAGGTGTGACCTAACCAGGGCGCAGTGGAGGGGGAGGAGGACTTCTTTTGACTTACTGGTCACACTCTTCCTAATGCACCCCAACCGTCTTTTGCAAAATAAGCTGCATTCCCAAAGTTTCTGCCTCTGGCACACCCAGAAAGCCAGAGAGGCTTGGTGTGTCCCATGGGTCACAACCACCACTGGTTGAGGCTGAGCTCATGGGGCTTGATCCTCAACTTGCAGTAGTTGTCACTCATCTCACAGTGACTATGAGACTTGGTGTAAATGATCCTGCTGTGATGGGGGGGATTGGACTATATGATCTTTTGAGATCCCTTCTAATCCCTAATGCTCTGTGATTCTGTATGACAGGAGTCCTCAAGCTTTCTAAACAGGGGGCTGGTTCACTGTTCCTCAGACACTGTCAGGGCTATAGTTTGGAAAAAAATGAACAAATTCCTATTCACACTGCACATATTTTATTTGTAGTAGTGCACAAAAAACGGGAAAAAGAATGCAATATTTAAAATGAAGAACAATTGTAACCAACAAAAACAAATAATATTTCAATGCGAACTATGGGGCTGCTTTTGGCTAATGAGATGGTCAATGTTAGGTTCCATATTTGTCACTGCTAGTTGTACCAAGTGATGCAAGTGTTCATCAGTTAGTCTGGATCTGATTGGAGATTTCCGATGTTTCATTCGGGAAAAAGTCCGCTCACAGACATAGGTGCTGCCAAAGATGGTTGTGATTTTGAGTGCATGGCTCCTGAGATTACGATGTGTCTCTGAGGGAAGAGATGTATAGAAATGAGTAAGGCTGCTTGATTTGAATGCATCTTTCAGCGAGTCACAAGTCTGTAGTTCGGCCAATTCCATTTGGTGAATCGGATCAACAGTTTCAATGTCAACAGAGAATGGGTTCTGGAAAAGCTGTGTGTCCTGTTCACGGAGATGAAGCTCTTTAAATCTGATTTGAAACTCCTTTTGCAACATCTCTAGTACATCCATAGATGTTTTGTTTGGGAACGCAACTGCTGGTTTTTCTGCAGACAGGTTTTGAGTTGTGGGGAGATGGCAGAAGTTTTCCTCCTTTACTTGGTTAATGAGCAGGTCTAATTTGACTTGAAATGCTTTCACATGTGAATACATACGACAGATGAGCTTCCCCTTGCCTTGAGATTGGACATTGAAATTGTTGAGTAGCTCTGTTACATCTGTTGGAAAGGCAAAGTGTCATTTCCATTCTGCATCTTTGAGCTCTGGTACTTCTTTGTTTTCAGAAAACATAACATCATAAACCTGTGGTAGTAAGTCATAAAATCATTTCAAACTCTCCCTTGACTCAGGAACGGGCTTCTGTGTGGTACAGAATATCTTCATAGGCAACATTTAACTCAGACAGGAATTCCTGAAACTGTCTGTGGTTTAGTGCATGAGCTCTAATGAAGTTAACGCAAGAAACCACAATTTTCGTGACAGAGTTCAGCTTCAGTGATTTACAACAGAGTGCTTGTTGGTGGATGATGCAGTGTATGGCTATTGGATGTGAATGGTTGCCTTTGTCCATCTCTTTGTTAATGCATGCAACCACTCCTTTCATGGACCCCACGATGCTAGGAGCACCATCAGTTGTCACACAGAATAGTTTACCCCAGTCCATCTCCAAATCATTAATAGTTTGGCAAACCTTCTCATAGATATCCTCTCCTGTAGTTGTTCCTTTGATGCTTTTCAGTGCAGCAAGCTCCTCTGTGACTTTGAAAGAATCATTTGTCCCATTAATGAAAATTAGAAGTTGTGCAGAATCATGAACATCATTGCCTTCGTCGAGTGCCAATGAGAAATAGCAAAGTTTTTTGAGGAGTTTTGCAACTGCAGATTCAAATTTCCCCCCATTTCTTCAATCCTTCGTGTAACTGTAGGTCCTGAAAGACTCACTGTACTACATAAGTCCACCTTCTCTGGACACGTCTTTGGCAACAGAAAGAAGGCATTCTTCAACAAACTCTCCCCCATGAATGCTCTGCCAGTGCACCCTATGAGCTTGGCAACTTGATAGCTTGCTCGAAGTGATGATATATTGAGCTGCTTTTGCTTCACAAAAGTATTTTGCTGAGTTGCCAATCCATGTTTCAGTCTTAATATTTTATCTTTTCTCACTTGTCTGACGAAAGAATCATATTTGTCTTTATGTTGAGTTTTGTGGTGTCGATGCAAATTGTATTCCTTGAACACAGACACTGAATTCTGGCCTATCAGACAAACAGCTCTTTCTTTGAACTCCGTGAAAAAATAATCAGAAGCCCACTTTTCTTGGAATACCCTACACTCAGAGTCCATTTTTCTTTTTTTTGACATGATGGTGCGCGCACTTCCGACTGGTGTTTGATGGTTTGTTCTGCCTGGCTTGTCCTGCTTGGGAGCTGGAGGGAGGGAGGGAGGGAGGGAGAGACGGGAGGGCCGCCCAGCTTGCTGTTGTTGCAGCCGCGCAGTCAGCTCAGTTTTCTAACCACCAACCCCTAGTGGGGTGGGCGCGGGGTGTTCTGTAAATACCAGTGGCATGCATTGGAGAACCTCGGGGGCCGTATCTGGCCTGCAGGCTGGTGTTTGAGGACCCCTGCTCTAGGCTATTTCTCTTCTGTTATGATTATTTCATGTTTGTTTCCAGGAGACTCCTAATGCTATTGAGATCAAACTGGTATCTAGTGTATAATTTGCTTTCTCTTGGTCAAGTACAGGTACCATATTTATTACTTTCCATTTGTTATACACGATAACATCTAACTTAATTCAAACTGTTTTTATGGATTTGCTGTTTTAGGTGAGTGGATGACAGAGACCATCACACTTACTATGAGAATGAAACTCTCGAGGCATCAACTTCCTTGTGTTTCCTTTCAGGATGCATTTCAAGATCCTTTTCAGGATCCATATCTTTATTATCACTCTGATATTAATACTAAAACAATTAAATATAAGGAAAAATGTGCATCCAGTGTCAGGAACTGTTGTGGGCTGACCATGCTTTCTTTTGGGTCAAAAAAGTGAACAGACTGTGGGGTGACCTCATTACTGTCTATAAATAGTTGAAGAGTGGGTGTCAGGAGGATGGAGGCAGGCTCTGCTCAGTGGCATCTAATGGTAAGACAAGGGGCAATGAGCACAAGCTGGAACATAAGAGGTTCCACGTCAATCTGAGAAGGAACTTCTTCCCGGTGAGGGCAACAGAGCACTGGAAGGGGCTGCCCAGGGGATGTTGTGCAGTCTTCGTCTCTGGAGACATTTAAAACCCTCCTGGATATGGCCCTGTGCAATTGGACCCAGGTGATTCTGCTGTGGCAGGGAGAATGGACTAGATGATCTTTACAGGTCCCTTCCAATTCCTAGTGTGTGATTCTGTGATAAAGTAAGGATTGTCCTGGTTCTCCACAACTTCTCCATCACCTTCATCCACATGCTAACAAGAGGGTGTACCAGCTCCCTAGAGCTATATCTTCTCCAGCAGCAGACAGATTTCTCTCATGAAGAGTGGGATATTTGATGTACCTTAGTTCTTTCATGTCTACTTGGCTTAGCCATAGTCTAAACTATCAAATACTTTGGGATCTAACTTGTTTGCATCAAGTACCTGCCAAAATTCAGGGAGTTACTCCAGGATGGAATGAAAACTCAGATTGTGCTGAAATTTTATTGACTCACACAGTCAATAAATCTCCCCTCCCTCAAATGAGTGAGTGAGCACAGCACACAATCCTTTTCTCACCACTGTTTTCCTTTGGTTTGATCTGTTAAATACAAAAGTTATTTTGCTTCCTATTTGGCCCCCGCAGGTTAAAAGGACAGATGAATTTGGGTGAAATAGTACAATTGTCACCTTCTGTTTCCCAATGAGTCTCTAGGAAAGGATTAACCAGGACTTCAGGTGACATACTACTTTTTTCTCCTAATGCAGATCAGAAATCAAACTGTGGGAAGAAGAAAGTGTTCTTGAAGTAAAAATACTGACTTTGATGGGATATTGTAGTTAATCCAATGTTCATTTTTTGTCCTCACAACCCTGCTATTCACACCAAATAGCAAAGTCCCTACTATTATGGGTGATTATTAGTTCTGTGTATAGCAATAAAACCTTATGGGCATGACTGTTGTCTTCTCATTTCCCATCTGTGCGTTATGTCAGTGAGCTGTACCAGTGACCAATTCTATGACCATGGCCATTCTCTGTTTGTACTGCAACTTCCCCACTTGAACAGCAAAAATAATGTCAATATTCTTTCCAAGGGCACTGGAAAATATGACATTGAAGACTATTCCATAGGTCTACCTCAAACTCCACTGAAGTAGCTGAGTCTCATTCAGTCAAACTCAACATGCTTTCACTCAGGTGCACCTGTAAAATCCAGTTAATTCTATTGTGGAACAAGACTTGGGATTAATTTACCCCCATTTCTGAGGGAGCAAATAATTTAGCAATCAACCCTAATTCCTGCAAACAGATTTGTTTATACATTTATTCATCGTTCATATTTCGTTCCATAACTTTCAGCCTTTGGCAGGTTCCCAGTAAAATTATTCAGTGTTTATTGCTCAGAATGTTGTTCTGTGATTGCCCATCAGAGTCATATGGCAAGAGTTTTGATCTATGTTGTGGAATGATTGAAGGAGAAGAATAATGGATAGGGATGTGTTATGGGTAGTTTATTTTTATTTTTCTGAGATATAGGCTTCCTAAAAGTTTTCATACTGGTATGAAGATCCCTGAAGAGATTGAATTGACATAGATTACTGAGTCAAATTGCCAAAGTTTACCTTTATCTGTTGCCATTTCCAGAAAATTTGGAATAAAGCAATGGACTATAGGCTACATCTGTCCTGGAAAATTGGGTGTTCCTGGTATTGTCCTTTGAAGGTGAGGCCAACAGGGAAGAATCAACCCTCATTTCACAAATAACTTTTCTTACTGTCTAAAACTGAGTAGCTATATGTAAATGTCCAACTTAGATAGATCTCATGCCTATGAAGACGTCCAGGCTGTTCTAGGATATGTTGCTAAGAGTGCAAGTCAGCCATGGCCAAAGTGACGTACTACAAATTCACAGTTTGAAAGATCACACTCTGGGAATCACAGAATCACAGAGTCACAGAACATTAGGAATTGGAGGGGACCTCGAAATATCAACTAGTTCAATCCCCCCACCACAGCAGGATCACCTAGATCAAGTGCCACAGGAACATGCCCAGGCAGGTTTTAAACACCTCCATAGAACGAGAATCCACAAAGTCCCTGGGCAGTCCCTTCCAGTGCTCTGTCACCCTCATTGTGAACAAGTTCCTTCTTATATTTGTACGGAACATCTTATGGTCCAGCTCACACCCATTGCCCTTGTCCTACCATTAGATGCCACTGAGCAGAGCCTGGCTCCATCCTCTTGACAGCCACCCTTCAAATATCAAATATTTATAGACATTAATGAGGTCACCCCTCAGTCTCCTTTTCTCTAAGCTAAAGAGATTCAGCTCCCTCAGCCTTTCCTCATAAGGGAGACATTCCCCTCCCTTCACCATCATGGCAGTGCTCTGGACTGTCTCTAGCAGTTCTGTGTCCTTCTTGAACTGAGGGGCCCAGTCTTCGACAATCAAACCTGTAAACCCAGCATAATGTAATCTAAAACCCATGTTTTTAGATGAATAAACAGTTTTAGTAAAGATCAGAAAGGGGTGGTGAGTCTGTGCAACTTTAGGTATGTGACGTGGTCAGCTAACATAACCTCCAGTCTCACCTGTCTCTGCTTATAGCTAATTCGCCTCCAGAGACTCATTGGCAGGAACTGCATGATCTAAGGAGGCTTGGTGCCTTTATACAGTGTAAGCCATGAACAGTTTGATGAGACAAACAATTTTTACACAACCTTTTCTAGATTAAAATCTCTCTCATTCACATTTTCTTCTACATTTTTTCCCCTATTTGCAATTCCTGACTTTACAAAATAAACTGTGTTTGAAAAGAGTAAAAATGACACCTGAATTTATTTCAGCTTATGCATAAGAAAGATGTAAGACCAAATATCATGTCAAGGACAGGGAAACTTGGTTGCAATTTGCCTGGGGAAGCTGTGAAATCTCCTTCATAGGAGAATTTTAAGAATAGACTGTACAAACATCTACCTGAAAGGTGTCATTTGAGCTGATATTTTTCTGGGGCAAACAAATAGACCTGAAGACCTATTGAGACCCCAGTTGTCATTTTATCCAGGAGTCTAAGCTTTTATAGATTGACAGTTGTTAAAATCTTATGACTGGAATTTCATGTCACCTTCTAAGAAGTAAGCAATCATATAAATGTAGAGATAATAAAATCAGAGGTTTCAGTGTTGTTAAATGTGCACTTAACTCTATTTCATCAAAATACAAAGTGTCAGCATTTATTTTAATGGACATTTTGCATAATATAATCCTTTCAAACAAAATTGTTTAACAGTTATATGCCCTTATACAGTGGTTTTTGTGTTAACATCTAAAAATGAATTAAAGAAGCATTTCATCTACAGGTTAACATATTACTTCGTAGACAGAAAATAGAGGCAATGTGAAAAACAAATCCCACACTAGTTTTTAAATTCCTGCCAAGATTTTGTCCATTTTTTCATAGAATGATAGAATCATTCAGGTTGGAAAAGACTCTTGGGACCACTGGTGCAACCATCAACCATACTGTACAAGGTCACCCCTAAACCAGATCTCCTAACATCACACCTAAGCGTCTTTTAAACTCATCCAGGGATGGGGACTCAACCATCATCCTGGGCAGCCCATTCCACTCTTTCCAAGAGGAAACTTTTCCTGATGTCCAATCTAAAACTCCCCTGTTGAAGCCTGAAGCTCTTCCCTCTACTTCTGTCACTAATTACTTGTGAGAAAAGACCAGCACCAACATCTCTACAATGTTCTTCCAGATGTAGAGAGCAATGAGGTCTCCCCTTAACCTCCTCTTGCTCAAACTAAACAGCCTCAACTCTCTGTCTCTCCTCATAAAATTTATTCTCCAGACTCTTCCCCAGCTTCATTGCCCTCCTTTGCAATTGCTCCAGCACCTAGATGTCTCCTTTGTTCTGAGGTGCCTAAAACTGGACAGAAAACTCAAGGTGTGGCCTCACCAGTGCTGAGTACAGGGGGAGAGTCACTTCCCTACTCCTGCCTGATGCACAGTTTCTGATCCAGGCCAGGACTCTATTTGCTTTCTTGGGTACCTGGGTACCCTGCTGCCTCATATTCAAGAGGAACCCCTAGGCTCTTTCTGCCGGACAGCCTTCCAGCCACAATTCCCCAAGTCCGTAATGTTGCGTGGGATAGTGGTGACCAAAGTGCAGGACCCAACTCTTGGCACTATTGAAATCCATACAATTATCCTCAACCCATTGATGCAGTCTGTCAAGGTCCCCCTGTAGAGCCTTACTACCCTCCAGCAGATAGACACTCTGTCCCAGCTAAGCATCCTCTGCAAACTACTGAGAGTGCACTCAATCCCCACATCAAGATCATTGATAAAGAAGTGGTCCCAGCACTGAGCCCTGGGGAAATTTCAGACTTGAATTGATTGTTTTGCATGTTTTTGATGTCTGAGTCAATTAATTATTTTAAATAAAACTTTGAAGATAATTTTGATGGTATGTAGAACCTTATGTTCCACAGACATACACAAAACAAAGTACTTGGACATAAAAACATCATCATGAGAGAATGAGGCCTTTGGATTTGGGGAATACATACAATTTGTGTTTGCTGATATAAATTAAACTGTTCCTGGATTTTGTGATTCATCAGAAAGGCTCAGAGTGTTGATCCTGATTATCTCACACTTTAACCAGAAGACATAATGCTTCTCATATTTGATTAATTGAACAACATGTTACCTCAACGATGGCTTCCGTTCTCCAATTTAAACTCTTTGCAGTGTAAAGAAACTTATTTTCTGCTGGATTAGAATTTTTTGTTGCTACTCATTTTGGGCGTTCTCAAGAGTCTCCTCTTCACAGAATATTAGGGATTGGAAGGGATCTCAAAAGATCATCCAGTCCAGTCCCCCTGCCATAGCAGGAACAGACCAAGTCACACATGGTCAGGCGGGCTTTAAACGTCTCCAGAGAAGGAGACTCCACAGCCCCCGTGGGCAGCCTAGAGAATAAATCTTCTGAGGAAGGACTGAGAGAGCTGGAGATCTTTAGTTTGAAAAAGAGAAGGCTGAGGGGAGACCTCATCACTCTCCACAACTACCTGAAGGGACGTTGCGGAGAGATTGCTACTGGTCTCTCCTCACAAGCAAGAGGCAGAAGAGGAAATGGGTTCAAGTTAGAGCAGTGTACGTTTAGACCAGATATTAGGAAGAATTTTTTCACAGAAACGGTAGTCAGGCACTGGAATGGGCTTCCCAGGGAGGTGGCTGAGTTGCCATCTCTGGATGAGTCTAAAGATCGTCGGATGAGGGGTTGAGGGATCTGGTTTAGGGGTGAACTTGTAAGGAAGGGTAGATGGTTGGACTTGATGATCCCAGGGGTCCTGTCCAACCAGAGTGATTCTGTGATTCTGTGAAAACACTAAACTCTTTAAATTATTCTGATGGCAGGTTAAGCACAACTGAGTTTAAAGGAAGTTGGTAGTAAGTTAGGTGGTAGACCAGACGTTCTTCCTTCTAAGTATGGCCACCACTGAGCTGATATCCACAATCCAGAAGTTCTCACTGCAGTGTCTAGGTAAGTACACCCATGATTCTTGATGGTGAGGGTGAGGAAGCACTAGAAGGGGCTACCTAGCAGGGTTGTGGAGTCTCCCTCTCTGGAGACATCTCTTCAGAGAAGGACTGAAGGACTCTTTTCCTTGAGTCCTTTAAGAAGGACTTGAGGTGACCTTCAAGATGGAAAGTCTCATTGGATTTGCCACCTGCTCCACTGATGACCAGTAGGCTAACTTTTAAGGTGTTCAAAATATATTTTGGTAGTAGGTATAGTTTTAACAAAAATTTAATCAGCTTGCCCCTGTTAAATATTTATCCAATTATGCAGGTGACAAGTGAAAAATGAATGAATCCCTTTTAACATAATATAAAATAGCACATAGCAGAAGGGGATTTTATCATTAAAGATATAATGAGATCATGAACACCTCCAAAGGGGTGAGTTAATCAAATAAGGCCATAATATGACAAGCAGCCTGTCAGAAGAAATTCTATTTGCTGCAGTATGTGAGTTGCATTTGAGTTAATAATTGAGTCGCATAACCATTCTACCAACCTTGTTAGAGGATGTCACACTCAACTTGGTTGATGAAGGAGGACAAAAGTAGACTGTATGAAAGGGGAATTCCAAGAGCTGATATTGACAGTGGGATGTAATTACAGGAACTGCTGACAGTTACAGATACAGACCTTTCCCCCAGGCATGTGATGTGTATTGTACTCCTTTCTCCAAAACAATAATAACCCCCACACATGAAGTACAGATATACCTACCCTTGAATAACTAACTGTAGAGAGAGAGTAGTCTGAAGCATATGACAGAGTCGACTCAAGATATTTGTTTTTCTTTTGAAAAGAAAGAGTTTAAGGCTGTATCCTAAGCAGGTCCAAAATCTTAGAGCTCCATTGACTTCAGCAGAGCTCTGGTGATTTACACAGGCTAATGCTCTGTTTCACAGTAAGCAATCTTTTCCCATTAATGTTTACCTGCTGTGCCATAATGACTACAAAACACCCGACAATAGCTAGACAGTGGGTGTGCTGCGACTGCCACTTACTACACAAATCATGATCATGCTACTGGTACCTTGCGTTTCCTCCATTTATTTGTCGTATCCATCTGGTGTCCCTCCTACATAGACTAACGGTAGACACTAACTACACGTGCAGTTCTCATCCTACATGGAGCATGGAAATAGTATTGCAATAAGAAAAATTAGCATCTGATTTCTAACAGCAGCAACACAGCAATAACAAAGCTGTCCCCCTCCAGGAGCTCAAGGCACTTGGACTACTTTGTTAAGTTGTATTTTGTAGAGGATTAAATGTAAGGCACTAGAAGATCAAAGGATTAGCTTGTGATTATACTATTGGCAGACCTTTTTCCAGCTGTAGAATAAAGAAATTATGAGGAAATTCATATAATTATTAAGCATAACTTCTCTACAGGTACTAAACACTACTGACTCTAAAACTGTGCAAAAGCTGTCATAATAAATCCTGAATCCTGGTAAAATTCATTAAAATTCATATTTTGTGAACTCTGAAAAAGAACTGAATAACTGCTGACACAGTTTGCTAGCTTTAGATAAATTTATGTTTTGAAAAATTCAGAAGTGCAAAACACAGCTCATGCAGAAGGTACTTCCGTGGACTTAAATTTATAATCAAATTTCCTTTTCAACAGTGGCCTATCTTAGCGTCTTACCGATCACTTCTTTACAATGACTTGGTCTAGGTGATCCTGCTGTTGCAGGGGGATTGGACTAGATGATCTTTTGAGGTCCCTTCCAATCCCTAATGATTCTATGATTGTATGACCTATCTTAGCGTCTTACGAATCGCTTGCCTACAATAATCATAGGATCATAGGATCATAGGATGTTAGGGGTTGGAAGGGACCCAAGAGATCATCGAGTCCAACCCCCCTGCCGGAGCAGGACAAAACTATCTAACACAGATCACAGAGGGATGCATCCAGGTGGGCCTTGAAAGTCCCCAGAGAAGGAGACTCCACGACCCCCCTGGGGAGTCTGTTCCAGTGCTCTGTGACCCTCACAGTAAAGAGGTTCCCCCTTGTGTTGAGGCGGAACCTCCTCTGCTGCAACTTACACCCATTGCTCCTTGTCCT
>VXBP01010262.1:31083-48198 GCA_013400115.1 Rhinopomastus cyanomelas
GAGTGACCTAATTAATGTTTATAAATATGTGAAGGGTAGGTGTCAGGAGGATGGAGCCAGGCTCTTCTCAGTGTCCTATCTAATGATAGGACAAGGGCCAATGAGTGTAAGCTGGGACATAGGAGGTTCCACATCAACACTGGAAGGGGCTGCCAAGGGGGATTGTAGAGTGTCCTTCTCTGGAGACATTCAAAACCCTCCTGGATATGTTTCTGTGNACACTTAATGTATGACCACCATGTCCCTCTCAGAGCTCAAGGCAATGAAGACAAAAAGCTGCATTTTTTAATGTGTACAGCTCATTCTACACAGCATAAAGCAAAGAGTGTAAGTAAAAGTGCCAGTTATCATTGTCCTGATATAGAATAACTTTTCCAACGTTTAAAATATTTCAATTTAACTATGAGTAATGTTTTAAAGTAATTTGAAGGAATCATCTTACTTGATTTTAGAGACTTAATACTGTTCCACTTTAAACATCCAAGGCTCTTTTATCTATGAAAGAAGTTACAATAATCAAATAATAGCAGAAACAAAATTCCATTAAAATTATGTTTAAGAATTCCCATATCAACCGCATTAAATATTTAAATGTCCTGGCAGTTTTTCAGAATCCAAACAGTCCTTCAAAGAATTGGAATTTTATTGCTCTACTTTTTAACCAGTGTCAGTTCAATAGAGAAGATTCCCCAAGATGCCCATTGCAGCTTTGTCTTGGGGATTAATTAAATTTTGATGAGGTATTCTTACAGCAATCAGGCTTTCAAAAATTACTTTTAAGGACACACTAGAACTGTTGTAGTTAGAGGCTAAACAGGTACATAAAGTCTTTGCAAAAGGTAAAGATTATCCATACCATCAAACTCAGCCCTTGGTTATACCTAAACACATATTTTCACTTGATTGCAATTATTAACTTCAACATTCTGTGGTGTAAATTGAAACAATATTCTGCTCTTCCTTAAACTTCTTTTCCTTTCACTTAGTTTAATAACAGTTGGGATATAAGTACCAGCATAATTTATCCCATAGACATTGATTGTTCTAGGGAACAGCATTAGCAAATTCGGTGAGGTCTTTTTGGCACAGCAAGATATGAGACCAAAGTTTATTAAACACAACAGATTTCCACCTTCTCACTGCTATATAGTGTTGTTTCATAAAACATTAAATGTTTCATGGATGAAGAGTGCTTATGATAGGAGTAATGTGTGATAATGTTCATCCCCTGCTCCCACCCCCTGACTTGTATTTCCCATAACCTTGCTCAAACTAAAAACACCAGAAGTTTTTGATAGATGTGTCCGATCTTGTGGATTTTGGAGAGACAGATACCAATACCATAGCCAAAGGCTAATTTGAGCAATGCACCCACCCAACAACAGCACTGGTCAATGTCCAACTCAAGCCAAGTTTGGAAGAATCTAACTTTTGTGGTCAGCATGTGAATGTGGCTTTAAACAGTTATTTTACTCCATAAATAGTGGACAAAGCTGGGTTATTGAGCTTTCCTGCATGATAGCAGGCTGCTCGCCAGGGTCTCCTCTTGAGTAGGCTCATCTCTCAAGGTTGACCGTTGAAGACAGAAGTGTAATTGGGAATAATTGCATTAAGACATTGAAATTTTAGCTAAGGAGTAAAAAGGATGGATTGTGTATAATCTTTTAAACATAAAGTGTTGAGGCAGTCTGAGATTGAATCCAGCTTCATCTAAACTCCCCTTCAAGGAGTATAGAATGCAAGAGGTTTGTTTCTGAACCTCATGACTCAGCAGGGGTATCTTTCTGACAGTTTTGTTCTCTATACAGAATATGTCAAAGTGTAGCATGACATCAAATCATGTTAAACCACTATCACAAATACTATCAAACTTTGTTTAGTCATTCTTCTCTATCAATAAATATACTGCTGCTCATCTTATGAGTGAACTCCATCACTCTCTCTGTGACATGGTGTCAGGACTTGCAGTGAATTTTTTATTTCAGCCTGTCACAATCTGGTTTTGATACGGATTCATGGGGGGTTCAATCATAAAAAGATTGGACATACAGGGTGATGCAAACATGCTCATTCTTGACCACTGTTTCAATAAATCGAGGCAGAGATTAATTGGGGCAAAAGTATATAGAGGTAAGTTTATTTAACAGTTACGTATAAGGAAAGACAGGTAAAAGAGATAGGAAAAGAAAGAGGGGAAAAGGAAGGCAAGAGAAATTTAAGAAAGATTAGAATTAGATTATCATCACGAGAGTTTAGTTTCTGTTCCTCTTTACTCCTCCTCAGGCATCCTCAAGGGTGGGTGCAATGGGGAATATCTCAAAAAACTAGGGGTCTGAAGGGTCAGTTTTGTCCTTCTCTGTGCTTCCTCTCTCTCTCCTTCTATTTTGGAATATTAGAGAGATAAGATCCAGGCAGTTCAGAGAGGGTGTTTAAGTACCACCATGGAGATCAGAAAGTTCAGTAAGATGCATCTACAAGCATTTAAAAATGCTTGTATGTTTTCCCAGACATCTTCTGCTAGAGGAAACCAAATGCTAAATTCTGGTATTGTCCTCTTTGCCAGAGGAAGCTGAATGCTAATTTCTGACATTCTCTCCCTGGGACAGGTTGGGAAGACAAAGAAAGTCTTTCCTGGCTGTCTCACTCTATATAACAAAGTGTAGCATGACAAATCTTGTTAAACCACTACCACATTTACTACCAAACTTTGTTAGATTATTCTTTTCTATCAATAAATACACTGCTGCTCATCTTACAAGTCAACTCCATCACTCTCTCTGTGACATGGTGTCAGGATTTGCAGTGAATTTTTTGCTTCAGCCCAACCCCAGTACATTAATTTCTCAGTAAATTTTACAATGAACTGTTGTTTGCAGGATTGTTGCTCTTGTGTCCTGAGTTGAGCCACACAAACAGCTTAGTCAGCACAACTAGCAGAGATTCCTATAAACATAAACAAGGAAAAGGAGAGGGGTGGAACATGAGTAACCTATCAAGACAGAGAGGTGACCACAGTCACTGTACATGTAGAGTAGAGCAGAGCTGACATGAAGCACTGTGTGTCTTTGTGTCTCATTTTTCTGATGCCTTAGAGACAACAAATGAGGTTTAACTTTAAGGTAACTGTCCTTGGAAGAGTGGTGAGAACAGGAAAGAGGTTGGACACTCTTCATACTGTGATTGAACGATAACTTAACTATCACTGTAAATTTAAGTACGTAACAAGGGTCAAATGCCTGCCCAGTGTGCTGAGTGGTTTCTGACAGCATCCAGTTCCTATCCAGTAAATGGATAGAAAATTCAAATCAAATAGAAGGTTTTTTCCTCAGAATGGTCTATTGTGCACAACTGCTCATCTGCTCACTGAGCTGAAGATACTATCTTTCATTCAACAGTCCTCGACTGACCTGTTTCCCATTAATAAACATCCCAAATATTTTTTAAAACCATGTAAATTTAAGAATCCACAAGGTGGGCTCACAGCTCAGTGACAGTAGCAAAACAGTTATCATTTTACATCCTAATGTCAGGGTTGACCTCATTGATGTTGATAAACATGTGAAAGGTGAGTCTTAAGAGGATGGAGCCAGGCTCTTTTCAGTGTCATCCAATCATAGGACAAGGGGTGATGGGTCTTAGCTGGAACACAGGAGGTTCCACATCAATATAATTAGGAACTTCTTCATGGTGCGGGTAACAGAGCACTGGAACAGGCTGCCCAGGGAGGTTGTGGAGTGTCCCTCTCTGGATACTTTTAAAACCTGCCTGGACATGTTCCTGTGCAACTTGGCCTAGACGATTCTGCTGTGTCAGGGGGATTGGACCAGATGATGTTTCGAGGTCCCTTCCAATCCCTAATGGTCTGTGATTCAGTGATTCATGGGGTTTAATACAGAAGGCAAAGTATAGAAAAGCAGACTCACACACCACCAGATGTTGGATTGACACAAGAAAAACAATATTTGCATCTTGAGAAAGCATGTTGAATCAAGGTGTGCTAAGGAGTACAATCACAGCACCATGCACTGTGCTCTAGAAGTCAGAAACCCCATTGAAAACTGTGTTTTGTACTGGGTGCAGTTTTAAAGTAGAGTCCTCTAACAGGCATCCCAAGTTTTGTTGCCAGCTGCTATTGGGAGCCACTTCAAAAATGAGCTGGGATCTCTCTGGAGGTGATAAACCTCATACAGGATAGAAAAATCCTCAGGAGGAGGAAACCAAGGTTAGATCTGGGCCATTGCCCTCACATTGTAAACTCTGGTCTACTGACAACTGGAACTGAAAGCATTCATTTGTTTCAGTTAAATCACCAAAAAAGATGTAAGGAAGGGTAATAACACACATATATCGCTGACCCAAGCCCTGTTCATTGTGGCAACATAAAAGCAAAAGACTTAAAAACATATTAATCTATGATCCTCTGGCTCTTCAAGAGTGCTTGAAACATCTATTCTTACAAGCATGAAGATGTCAATGGCTGATCTATGTCTTGTCAATTCTGAATTAGAAATAATGAGGTAAATCAGTTACACCCAGGTTGGTGCAAATCTTTTTCTTTTCTCCTCTCCTCTGGAACCAATTACCAAAGTAACTCTGAAACAGCTAATGTGATGTACAGTCTTCCCAATCAGCAGATTTTCCAGGAGCATCAATCAGTCAGCTGTCTGCAGCTCCGAGATGGAGCTTAACTCTCTCTAAATGAATAAAAAAGAAACCGTCTGGAGGACTCTTCCCTCCTGAGCAAGAAGTAAAGATGTGCTGACTGGTGTCATTGCAGAGCATTTGTGAAGTGCCAAGAGCAACAGAGGTCATTTCATGTATTTTCCCATGCGAATGCAGACCCGTATTTAAATTTCACTATGAAATGTGTCTCCTGTGAACTTTGTGTTTCCAGGTGATTGTCCCCTTCTACTAAGCACTAGTGAGGCCGAACCTTGAGTACTGGGCCCAGTTTTGGACATCTCAGTCCATGAGAGATATTGAGATGCTGGAGCGAATAGAGAGGAGGGCAATAAAGATGGTGAAGGGCCTGGAGAATAAATCTTATGAAGAGTAGCAAGAGAGTTGGGGCTGTTTAGTTTGAGCAAGGGGATGCTACGGGGAGACCTCATCACCCTCTACAACTATCTGAAAGGACATTGTAGAGATGTTGGTGCAGGTGTCATCTCACAGGTAATTAGAGACGGAACCAGAGGGAACGGTTTCATGCTTTAACGGGATAGGTTTAGGTTGGACATCAGGAAAAAGTTCTTTGTGGAGAGAGTGCTCAGGCATTGGCATGGGCTGCCCAGGGTGATGGTTTAAACCTCATCCATGGCTGAGTTTAAAAGTAGCTTAGATGTAGTGTTGGGGACCTGGTTTAGGGTTGAACTTGTAGGGTAGGGTTGATGGTTGGACTCAATGATCCTAAGGGTCTTTTCTAACCTGAATGACTCTCTGATTCTGTGATTGCTGGATTGGAAGTCCTGCCTTGAGGACTGGCAGAAGAGCGATGGGGAGGATTCGGCTCATATGTGGGGATGCCACTTCATGTCACATTTCAGCTCTGTACGTTCCTCAGCTGCTGAGAAGACACCATGAGATCCTGCTCTGGGCAAAGCAGTCATCCCTGATAAAGTCAAATGCAAAGAATCTCTGGATGAAAGCAAGAAATACAGGAGGAGAAATGGAACAAGGGTGGCAGGGCATGAATTACAATAATGCAGAAGTTACAGACCATAATTTCCATATGGCAGAGTGACAGATTTAAAATACATACCTAGGCAGACAGACATGTAGGGGGTTGTTTATCTGCTATTTTGTAGTGAAATACAGCAAAAAAACTAATGGGAAAGAAACTTTCTCTGAAATGGTTTCTCATGCCTCCTGTGTCTGGATGCAACAGCACCTGGAAAACCCTCAGCATCGTCTTTTGAGCCAAAGCTTTTGTGAGGTTTTACAAGGAAACAGAAAATACACCAAGCTACCACCAACTCTGTAATCCCACTGTGTTTTTAGCTTTATTGCCCTCATATAAATGTTCATGTTTTCATAGGCACATTTTCCCAGACATTCTTTTAGGGGGAAAAAAAAATATGTATTCTTACATCAAAACATGCCAGAAATGAGTTTTCTCTCACACGTTCCAGCAAGAAGCTAATTTTGCTCTGAGTGAGTATGTTGAACTGAAAATTAATCATCACTGCATGCAAAGCAGTAGAAAAGAGGTGAGACTTTCCCTGTAAAAGTTCCTGAAGGGAACATAAAATGGACAAATGTTCCTATTAGGCTTATCACACTTGGAGGATTTCAGAGAGTCAGCATAGATTGATTTCTTCTTGGCACTTAGCCTGGACATTTAGATGGACATTTAAGAAGATTCACATTTCAGACAGGTTTAAAATGCCTCAAAAAAAAAAAAAAAGAAAAGAAAAAATGAAAAGAAGGGGAAAAAAAAAGTCTGTAGGTGGATCTGTTTCTAAACCTGGAAGTTAAGCAAGGAATTTTATAGGACTATCCTGTATATTCATAAAACTTCTCATATGAAAGTCATGCAAGTGACATTGCAGCTAAGCTGTCCCTCAGATTGATATTTTCCTCTTATTTATGTTTTCTGCGGCAGGGAGCAATCACATTCCACACTTTACCTGTCCTACGCTTTCTGTCACAGAATAACACTGAATCTACCCATGGCAGGAAGGAAATAATTAGTCTAAATTGCCTTCTTAAAAGTGAGAATAATCAACATTTTTCCCTGAGAAAAAAACATCTCTTTCTAGAGAGTAGGTTGCAGGCAAGAGGCTGTAACATTCCCTTTAAACACATAGGATTATGGAATGAATTTGATCAGAAGGGATGTTCAAAGATCATCTATTCCAACCTCTACAGTGAACACAGACATCTTCTATGAAAGCCAGTTGCTCAGAGCCCTGCCCAACTTCACAGAATCACAGCATCACAGAATCATCATGGCTGGAAAGGACCTCCAGGGTCATCGAGTCCAACCTTTCTCCTAGGGTATAATCGCTAGACTATATCCCCAAGCACCTCATCCACCTGTTCCTTAAACACCTCCAGGGATGGTGAAACCACCACCTCCCTGGGCAATCCATTCCAGCACCTAACCACCCTCTCAGTAAAGAATTTCTTTCTAACATTCAACCTAAACCTCCCCTGACGCAACTTGAGGCCATTTCCCCTCGTCCTATCGTCACCAATTGGAGAGAAGAGACCAACACCAGCCTTGCTACAACCTCCTTTGAGGTAGTTGTAGAGGGCAATAAGGTCTCCTCTCAGTCTTCTCCAGACTAAACAACCCCAACTCCCTCAGCCTCTACCCATAGGGCACATCTTCCAGCCCCTTCACCAACTTGGTTGCCCTTCTCTGGACTCGTTCCAGCACCTCAATGTCCTTCCTCTACTGTGGTGACCAAAACTGGACATAGTACTCGAGGTGTGGTCTCACAAGTGCCGAGTACAGGGGCACAATCACCTACTCCTACTGGTCACGCCTTCTTGGCCACCTGGGCACACTGCTGGCTCATGTTCAGCCGGCTGTCGATCAACACCCCCAGGTCCCTCTCCACCAGGCAGCTCTCCAGCCACTCTTCTCCCAGCCTGTAGCATTGCTGGGGGTTGTTGTGACCCAAGTGCATGACCTGGCACTTGGCCTTGTTAAACCTCATACAAATGAACTCAGCCCATCGCTCCAGCCTGTCCAGATCGCGCTGCAGCCTCCATAGGTGGAGCATCTACAACCTCTCTGGGTAACCTGTTCCCGATGTTTCAACACCATTATTGTAAAACATTTCTTACACTTATCTAGTCTGAATCTCCCCTCTTTTAGTTTAAAACCATCACCACTTGTCCTGTCATAACAGGATTTGCTGAAAGGTCTGGCCCCAGCTTTCTTATCAACTCCTTTAAGTCCTGAAAAGCTGCACTAAGATCTCCCCAGAGCCTTCCTTGCCCAGTCTGAACAAACCCAGCTCTCTCATCCTGGCCTCACAGCACAGAGTTTTCAATTCTTTGGTCTCCTGTAGAGCCACTTTAATAGTTTTATGAATTGCTGAAAATGACACACAGGTTTTATAGCACCTCCCAGGTACCTCAAGCTGGTTTGTGAGGCCAGAATTACCTGGATTTTTGCCTACAGCCTGGACCAGTCCGTGGAGGATCAAACTGCCAGTTTGCCTTTGGACCTTGATGAACCCCTAGGACTGATTCTCTGCTCCAGTACAGATTTAGGACCATGTATTGTTTTAAGAATACATTCTTCACATTCTTTCTGCTTTTCCTTCTTAGAGGACATGATTCTTCAACTCCAGATGCAGAAAGTACTACCTTTCATTTTTGAATAAGTCAATGATTAGCTAACTTTCACAAACCTCCAGTTAAATGGATTTGCCAAATGTGCATCTTTAGTTGCTGACTTATTTTTCAGAAGTTTGTTTTTTCACTGGAGTGAGTGCACAGGAGGGCAATGAAGTGAGTGAAGGACCTAGAGAAAAAATTTTATTAGAAGAGATTGACAGAGTTGGGGCTGTTTAATTTGAGGAAGAGGAGGCTAAGGGAAGACTTCATCACTCTCTACAACTATCTGAAAGGACATTGTAGAGATGCTGGTGCTGGTCTCTTCTCGCAGGTCATTAGTGATAGAACCAGAGGGAAGGGCTTTGCGCTTTAACAAGGAAGGTTTAGACTAGACATCAGGAAACAAATTTTCATGGAAAGGTGGCCAGGCACTGGAATGGGCTGCCCAGGATGATGGCTGAGTCATCATCCCTGGATGTGTTTAAAAGTCACTTAGATGTAGTCTTGGGGGATCTGGTTTAAGGTGAACTTGTAGGGTAGGTTTGATGGTTGGACTCATTGATCCCAAAGGTCTTTTCCAAACTCAATGATTCTATGATTCTATGAATTGTTTTGCTCACTGCTGTTACAAGACACCTCAAAGACACATCAGTCTTTAATAATATGATTCTATGGTTAAAGACTGATGTAGCTTCCAGAAGACAGATACATAATTAGCAACACTGACCCAACTGATACCTTTAGAGGAAATGATCATACACATTTTATCCCTCTAGCTTCTTGGTTATCACTACGATCGATCTTTTTGCACCAAGAACTCATCCCCTCTGTAATTTTCCCCCACAATGTCTAACCAATAACCTTTTCCATAGGGCTGTAAACAAAACCACACTTCTCCTTGCACAGGAAAGTCAGCACACTGTCAGCTGTGGCAGATTGCGCCTGGTTTCTATAATTGAGTTTGATTAAGAGCTTTTGTTGCCGTTACTGGATTTATTCCCTATCCGTGTAAACATTTTACATCTTCTCGTTGTTAAATATTGTTTTGCTTTGTTTATTTGGTGGAGCTGCCACGGAAGATGAGCTCTCAAATATAGAATTAATGAACATTGATGCCATTGCGTTCAAAGGAACATAAGGTTGGGAGGGGGAGAAAAAGACGCTCTAATTATTGGAGTGTTTGGTGGGAGTTTATTTTACAAACACTATCATTATACTGACAACAGTGCAGCAATATGTTCTACAATGCTTTTGTTACTTCCAGGAATGGGAGGATGGACTAATTGTGTTGGATGTTTTTCATCACAGAGATTCTTTCCTAAGGTCACAAACAGAACCAGCAGCCTGCAAAAATATATAAAACCAGAACTTCTGCGTCCTGGTTTCTCACTGCTGCTTGGATGATGCAGACAGGGAAGAAACAGCAGAACAGATGCTTTAACTTTTGAAAACTTGCAGGATGAAAGCAACAGAGAAAGACATTCAGGGGTGTAAGCAGCCATGAGCGTGCACACTTCGAAACCTGAGGCAAAGAGCAGGGGCAAACAGGATCTTCTTGAGCAGCATCCAGAGACCAGATGCCTCTGCCTTCTGGATTTGCCTCAATGGGAAAGGTATTGGACCTCTCGTTACTGATGAAGAGAGGAAGATGCTCTTGAAAGCATCTGGACTCCTAAACATAAGAAAAAAAATTCTATTCTAAGGCTATGGAAGTTTAACCTTCTCTCAAAAGGAAATGCTTCCTTTTCAACAACAAAAGGATTGTTTTAACAGCATTTTACTCACAAAGCTGTGTGTCACAGTATCACAGACAGAATCACATCTGAACTAGGCCCCTCAGTTCAAGGACACAGAACTGCTGGAGAGAGTCCAGCACAGAGCCGCAAAGATGATGAACATCTCCCTGATAAGGAAAGGCTGAGGGAGCTTAGAGAGAAGGAGACTGAGGGGTGACCTCATTAATGTTGATAAATACATGAAAGGTGGGTGTCAGGAGGACGGAGCCAGGTTCTGCTCATTTGCATCTAATGATAGGATAAAGAGCAATGGGTGTGAGCTGGAACACAGGAGGTTCCACATCAATGAGAAGGAACTTCTTCACGATGAGGGTGACAGAGCACTGGAAGAGGTTGCTCAGGGGGATTGTGGAGTCTCCTTTTCTGGAGATATTTAAAACCCCCCTGGATATGTTCCTACACAACTTGATCTAGGTAATCCTTCTGTGGCGGGGGTACCGGACTAGATGATTTTTCAACATCTCTTCCAATCCTTAATTGTGAATCTGTGAACTAGAAAATTTTTTTCAACAAAACTATTTTTTTATAATTAGGAAATAAAATAAAATTAATGGCCATCTGGATTTTCATGTAAGAAGTTATGCTTTTTGCTTTTTAAAGTGAAAACTATAAATCCAGTGAAAAAATTTTCCCAGGCTGTGCCTAACTTATTTTTAATTTTTTTTTTTTTATTGTGTGTCAGGAATGATAAGATCTCTGACAAATAGAAACACAACACTCAATCTTTAATTTTCTAATCAAAATCACTCAGCAGCTGTTTACAGTTTAATTACTCTCCAGTGATGTCTGTGCCTAGGTCACCACTGCCTATTTTCTACCCTCCTGAATTATGCTCAGATACATTGGGTTAAACATTTCAGTGAAGCTACAGGAATTATTTGCATAAATTAATCCCGATCTCTGTTTGTATTTAATAAAAAACACCCTGGCACATCACAGTAGACACAAACCTTGCCAAATTAGCCCCTATAATACTGTGACTAAATAAACCACATCCCAGCTTCGGTGGCAGCTCTATTACGACCAAGTTGGGGTCCTACTTCTCTCATTAATGAGGTGCCTATTACAGGGCTGAAAGCAGGATAAATAGCGAGGGAGTTTTCAATCAGCTGAAGTTTGTTCTCACATCAGTACACTGCAGGCATATCTAGTTAGCTTTCCATTAGTGTTAATCAAGCACATTACTCGTGTATCAGCTGGGAGTTAAACCTTAGCCTGCACTTTTGCACCATTCAGAGTCTTCGGTTTGATTTCTTACGCTGCGTAGCAATCCACGGGTAGGTCTAAACTGATTTGTAGTTATAGTGCTTAGACCGCTGTAATTGATATATGATTAATCAATAGGTTTGCTGTAATTCATCAATGTCACATTTATGAACTGCACGGTAATTAATTTGTTCTCTGCCCTGATGCTTTAAGCATATGAGTGTTCATGTCTTGATTATTTATGTTTATAGCTGTCGTGGTGTAAAACTGGGCGAGTGTGATGCGACGGGGTAAGATGTCCAAGGATGCACAAGGGAAATTCCACAGGGATGACAGGCAGGAGCCGTTTGATACTCCAAGATGTTCTCTTTGACTCAAATACCATTTACAGAATCACAGAATCAAAGAATGTTAGGGGTTGGAGTTCTCAGATGGAAAGAGACTTGAGGGTGCTAGTGGACAGCAAACTTAACATGAGTCAGCAGTGTGCCCAGGCGTCCAAGAGGGCCAATGGCATCCTGGCCTGCATCAAGAATGGTGTGGCCTGCAGGTCAAGGGAGGTTATCCTTCCCCTGTATTCAGCACTGGTTAGACCACACCTGGAGTGTTGTGTTCAGTTCTGGGCCCCTCAGTTTAAGAGGGATGTTGAGGATCTGGAATGAGTCCAGAGAAGGACAACTATAATGGTAAAGGGGCTGGAAGATCAGCCCTATGAGGAGAGGCTGAGGGAGCTGGGTTTGTTTAGTCTGGAAAAGAGGAGGCTCAGGGGTGATCTTATCGCTGTCTATCTGAAAGGTGGTTGTAGTCAGGCAGGGGTTGATCTTTTCTCCCTGGCCACTGGAGACAAGACAAGAGGTCATAGTCTTAAGCTTCATCAGGGGAAGTTTAGACTCAACATTAGGAAAAGATTTACCACTGAAAGAGTGATCTGATTTTGGAATGGGCTGCCCACAGAGGTGGTTGAGTCACCGTCCCTGGAGGTGTTCAAGGTTAGGCTGGATGAGGTGCTGAGTGGCATGATCTAGGTGATATAGATGATCTAGATGTTAGATGTTAGGATTACTGGGTTTATTTGGATTCAGGTTGGACTGGATGATCTTTAAGGTCTTTTTCCAACCTTAACATTACTGTGATACTGTGACCTCCAGAGATCTCTAGTCTAAACTCCCTGTCAGAGCAGGATCACCTAGTTTAGGTCATACAGGAACACATCCAGGTAGGTTGTGAAAGTCTCCAGAGAAGGAGACTCCACAGCCTCTCTGGGCAGCTGTTCTAGTGGTCTGTCACCCTCACAGTAAAGAAGTTTCTCCTCATGTTGAAAGGGAACTTCCTATGTTCTATCTTATCCTCTTTATTTCTTGTCCTGTTGCTGGGCACCACTTAGAAGAGACTGACCCCTTCCTCTTGACAACCAGCCCTCTGATATTTATTGACATTCATTAGGTCTCCTCTTGGCCTTCCAGACCAAATAGCCCGAGTTCTCTCAGCCTTCTTCACAGAAGGGTTGTTCAAGTTACTGTCTTACTGTGTTCATACATTACTATGTGCATGATAGCAACGACACAGACCCAGAGCTGTATGAAGGGAAAGAGCCAGATCTGTGATTAACACCCAGGTCTGAGTGATGCTTATGGGATTTGGCCCATTGATTCCCTCTTTCCATCCTTCTGCAATTCCTAACTGCATAGCCACCTCAACAGCAACAACCTGGGAAGGGGTTTTCTTCCCCCGATGGTGACCAATCCGATTTCTTTCACTGAGCTCCATGAAAAATGATTGTTTGACTAAAATAGTAATCCCTCCCTTGGAGCTCTCATTAATGAAATACCACAGATGGCTGCTGCTACATGCAGCTCCTCGGAGGGCAACGAGTGCAACCAGCCAAATGCACAGGGCTTGCTGGGATCAACGGGTGAAGAGCAGCAACCAAACACCTGAACGGACTTTCGGGTATTGATCTGGGAGTGCATGCAGCAGATTTGTCTGCTTACTTATTCCTCCAGGAGCCAGAGGAGCTGGCTGTTTGCAGACAGAATCACAAGTAGTTGAAATCTCCTATAAGGAGAGTGGGAAAAGGCAGCAGAGGAGAACAGGGGCTAGATGATTTTCTTTGCTATTTTGCATTTGATGCTGCTAGTGCTGTGGAAACGATGTTCTTTCATGTCTGTCTGACTTGTGATTAGAGTAAATGGTATTGGAGAGGCAGGACTGAACACTGTCCTACCTTTGTAGTATGCTGCATTTCTCCTTCTCATAATTTATGTGAGTTATTTCTCCATAATTTGTTTTAAAAAGCATTATTTTTTTTATTTATCACCTTTTATTTAAAGTTTATTTAGAGTGAAAAAAAAAGCATTCAATAGCAAATCTTGTATTGACTCCAAAGTGTCAGTATCGTAGAACATTAGGGATTGGAATGGACTTCAAAAGATCATCTAGTCTAATCCCCCTGTCAGAACGGGGTCACCTAGATCAAGTTGCACAAGAATGTGTCCAAGCAGGTTTAACATCTCAAAGAATCACACAAACAATCACAGAATATTAACGATTAGAAGGAACCTTGAAAGATCATCTAGTCCAATTGCCCAGTCTCCAGTGAAGGAGACTCCACAACCTCTCTGGGCAGCCCTTTCCAGTGCTGTGTCACCCTGAGTGTAAAGAAGTTTCTTCTCAAATTTATGTGAACCCTCCTATATTCCAGCTTATGAACTGGCTGCAGAATAGAAGCCAGGGAGTAGTGGTCAATGGGACAGTGTACAGTTGGAGGCCTGGATCTAGTGGAGTCCCCCAAGAGTTGATAGTGGGACCAGTACTATTAATTAATGTCTTGGATGAGTGAACAGAGTGCGCTGCCAGTAAGTTTGCTGATGACACAAAGCAGGGAGTGGCCAACACCCCAACAGCCTGTGCTGCTGTTCAGTGGGACCTGAACAGGCTGGAGATTTGGGTGGGGAGACATTGAATGAACTATAACAAGGGCAGTATAGAGCCTGGTATCTGGGCAAGAACAACCCCAGGTACCAGTATAGGGTGGAGACTAAGCTGTTGAAGAGCCGAGTAGGAGAAAGGGACCTGGGGGTCTTGGTGGAGAGCAGGATGACCAGGAGCCAGCAAGGGGTCCTTGTGGCCAAGAAGGCCAACAGCATCCTGGGGTAGATCACAAGAGGGCTGGTTAGTAGATGGAGAGAGGTTGTCCTCCCCCTGCACTCTGCCCTGGTGAGACCACATCTGGAATCTTATGTCCAGTTGTGGACCTCTCAATTCCAGAAGGACATAGAACTTCTGGACAGAGTCCAGTGCAGAGCCACGAAGATAATGAAGGGAGTGGAACATCTCCCTGATGAGGAAAGGCTGAGGGGGCTGGGTCTGTTGAGCTTGGATAAAATGAAGACTGAGGAGTGATCACATTAATGTTTATAAATATGTGAAGGGTGCGTGTCAGGAGTATGGACCCTGGCTCTGCTCAGTCTCATTCAATAAAGCTCATTTTCTTTCAGTTTGTAAATATGACATAACACACACACACATATACACTAAATGAAGTTTTTTAAAACAGTTACACTTTGTCTAAATATAATTCCATGCTTCAGCACTGCCCCTGAGACCAGTCAGTGCCCTGTCGTTGGATTTACAGCAAGGCGTGAATACTGTTTAATCGGTTTTCTTGAATGTCCAGAAGGCAACGTGAAGGAAAAAAAGTACTGAAAATAAGAAAATGTTTTGAGGGGGAAAAAAATTAGAAATGGACTGGTTGGAGACATACAGCAAATTAATCAGAACATAATTCTTCACAGTGAGGGTGACAGAGCACTGCAAAAAGCTACCCGGGGGGTTGTGGGATCTCCTTCTCTGGAGATGTATGGAACTCGCCTGGATGTGTTCCTGTCCGACTTGGTCTAGGTGATCCTGCTCTGGTAGGGGGATTGGACTGAATGATCTTTCGAGGTCCCTTCCAATCCCTAATGTTCTGCATTGAGATGGAATAAATATTTTTAAACGTAAATGTCAACTTTTGCTGTGTGAAAGGCATGATGTTTGCCACACCAGTGCTCAGGTGATGTCACAAGCACATCTCCATAGACCTACATCCACAGAATGGCTCTGACTCCGTGGTCCAGCTCCACGTCACTGAGCTCTGATAGATGGAGATTTGAGTTGGGATTTGTGTGTGAAAACACCAACCTGGAAAGGCTCACCATTGCTTTCCAGTCTGAGGATTATTCATCTGAGCACTAACTGGACATGTCGGATAAACAGAATGTTCAAACGTTGGAGCAGGGTTCCCAGGGAAATGGTTGAATCACCATCCCTGAAGGTATTAAGAAAAGATGTAGATGCAGCACTTAGGGGCAGGGTTTAGTGGTGGAGTTGGTTAAATATTAGGTTGATAGTTGGATTTGACCATCCTAAAGCTCTTTTTCAACCTAAATGATTCTGTGATTCATTACATATGCTATGATACACAGATGATTCTCTTTGATTGAAGGATTGTTTCAAGCACAGAGGACTGGCAGTGTAACAGTTCATCTCCTCATATTTGCAAACAGATGGTGTGAATGCAGCAGAGTCAAGAGATTTTCAGGCTAAAGGGCAACGGTTGCAATAGTGTTATCACTCTAGTGATAGGACAAGGGGGATGGTTTCAAGCTAAAAGAAGGGAGATTTAGATGGGATCTTAGGAAGAAATCCCTCCCTATGAGGGCAGTGAGGGACTGGAACAGGTTGCCCAGAGAAGATGTAAATGCCTCTTCCCTGGAAATGTTCAGGACTGGGTTGGATGGGACTCTGGACAACCTGGTCTGATGAGAGATGTCCCTGCCCATGGCAGGGGGCTGTAGATAGATGATCTCTGAGGTCTCTTCCAACTTAAGCCATTCTATGATACCGTGGTTCTGTGATTCTATGATTCTATGAAAGGGCTGAACAGGACACTTAGGTCAGAGATTCAACATTGGCAGAAGAGAGATTTTAAACATGGGGAGGTCTAATTAATTGTAAAATGAAGATTAATAACTGAAAATTTAGACCATAAAACATGCAGTGGAAGAATATGAGTTACAGGGACCAGAAGGATCTTTTTCTAATACTGTTCTCCTAACAAGCTTCTTGCTTTGTTTGTGTGCTTTCCTCTTCCATGTTTCCCCTCCAGTCTTTCACTTTGTTCCAGTTAATCAGGCTTGCAGTTTGCTTTTTTTTTTTCACTTACTGGTTGCCTAGACAATAAAAATGGCGTGGAAAATGTGTTGCTTTATTTTACATAGCGAAGCTAGAACAGGAGAAAATTAAGTCCTCCTGATTGTTCAGATTTACATAGGAAGTACACACTAAAAGCCTGAAAACAGAACTCAGACATCCTGAAGCCAGGTTCAGGTCTTTAACCACAGTGCATTGCATCCAAATAATGATTTTTATTCATCTTTAATGAGCTAGTGCATTAACTTGAATAAATATAACTGTTAAATTCCAGCCAAGCATGCAGAAACAAAGCACTTAGGTCACACTTAGAGACCTGAGGATGGTGTCTCAGAAAACAATAACTCTGCAGTAAGTTTGAGGACTTATTAAACTCTGAAACATCATATCCAAGCATGACCACGTAGCTGAAAGACCACAGGTCATCCTGGGATATAAATCAAGGTAAATGAATGGTTTTATTTCAGTTAGGACACACAGGTGATGCCATCCCATGCATCCTTGTCAAACATTCCTACTGCCATAACTGGGATGCTGTGCTCATCCCTTTAGACAACCTATATAAAGCACTTCAACGAAGTAAGGGAAATACAGACAGAGTTGAAAGCTTCACTTGAGCTTTGGGGGG
>VXBP01010263.1:0-16089 GCA_013400115.1 Rhinopomastus cyanomelas
CCCAGCTCCTCAGGCTGTGGCTGCGGAGCGGAGCCGCCTGGGATCCGCAGGCACCAGGAGGAGGTTGTGTGCAAAAGTCCGCAGGGTTTCGCTTTCTTTGGGGTTGGGGTGAGGGGCACTGCTATTGGCTTGGAAAGACGTTATGAAAGATGATTGAGGGCAGGGAGAGCATCTCCCTGCTGAGGAGAGGCTGAGGGAGCTGGGGCTCCTGAGCTGGGAAAAAAAGGAGCCTGAGGGGTGACCCCATGAATGTTGATCAATATGGGAAGGGTGGGTGTCAGGAGGATGGAGCCAGGCTCTGCTCAGGGGCACCCAGTGACAGGACAAGGGGCAGTGGGTGTCAGCTGGAGCAGAGGAGGTTCCACATCAGTGTGAGAAGGACCTTCTTCCCGGTGAGGGTGCCAGAGCCCTGGCAGGGGCTGCCCAGGGGGCCGTGGAGTCTCCTTCTCTGGAGACATTTCAGACCCTCCTGGCCACATTCCTGTGTGACTGGATCTAGGGGGTCCTGCTGTGGCAGGGGGAGTGGACTGGGTGGTCTTTGGAGGTCCCTTCCATCCCAGATGCGCTGTGATGCTCAGGCCCGGTACCCCTCCCACGAGGACCTGCCATTCTGAGGCGGTAATTAGCACAGAATAACCGACTTGTAAACCCTAAGCAGAGCTGATTGGGAACATGTTGATGCATTTGGCACCAGAAACCGGGTCACTGATTATGTCCCCCCCACGCATCTGGCACTTGTTGTTCTCTTCCTGCTGCCCTGCCAGGAGCACAGGTGCTAAACCCCGAACACCATCGCTCCGGGTTTACGAGTCCGTGCTGCTCTCAGCTCGCGGCGCTCGACCTCGGAGGGAGCCCTTGGGTAGAGCTGTCGCTGTGTGGGGCTGTGTCCTGCCCAACAGCCCCCAAAAGGAAAGGGCTCCTCCAGACAGACCCAGCCGAGAACGAAGCAGGGATTTAACTGGTCACTGATGTCTGCCCCTCAGGAACAGGTAAACCCCCCTGTTTCATGCTCTCACAGCTGGGATGCTGATCTCTGCCTGGGGGGCTGCCCCAGGGGTGAGGGGAGCACAGGGGCAGAGATCACACTTGCTGGGTCAAGGGCCTCTCCACCAGGGCAGCAGAGTGAGCTCGAAAGGCAGCAGGAGCTGCCTCACCTTCATGGGTTCTCACTGCCCCGTGTCCCCAGCCCCACGCACTCTGCTGGTCCGGCACCGGCTGCACGGCTGTGGCTGTAATTAACAGGCCATGAGGCACTGAGGAGGCAGCTCCAAGGAGCTCAATAATTACAGTCCCTCACCTCTCCCTCTGCTCCGTTTGAAGCAGCAAAGGGATGCTCTGGGAGGAGGAGGAGGAGCAGAGCAGGGCGTGGGGGTGGGAATTTCATTAACTTCAGGAGCTCTTCCAGCCCTGCTGCCCTCATCTGAGGAGGGCGATGGACAGCGCAGTTCCCGTGGTCTGCACCCAGATCCAGCAGCACTGGGCTTCCGTGTTGTGAGTAAGGTTTCTGAGCCCCCGAGCACCAAGTGCCCCAAGAGCTGCCCGAGCGCAGCATCTGCGACTCCCCTCCTGGTACTGGGCTGTGCCCTGGGCAGTGCAGCCGGCACTGGACCGGGAGCCCAGGTGAGAGATGTCAGCTGCAACGACAGATGTCTCCACCTTCTCCCTGCCCTGGCTCGGCTGTTGCTCTCCTTCTTGTTCCCCTTCTCTGCCCGGCCTCTCCCAGTGTTTCCTGGACCCCCTCCTGCAGCTGTAGCCCACTGGGTTCTGCACGAGGCCAGTGCCCTGTGGGGCAGGTCCAGCACAAACTTCAAGCAGTGGTGTGTGTCACTTCAAGCAATGTTTGTGTGTGTCACTGCGTCAGCCCCTTCCAGCCCCCAATGGGCTGGGTGTCTGTGTGAACCAGGGCAGCAGAAAATGGGGGTCACTGGCCCAGACACCCACCAGCAAATCCAGCACCAGCTGCAGCTGCTGGGTGAAAGCAGAGGTTGCAGGAGAACAACCAGCACCGGGTCACAGACCCCCTCCTCTCATCACAGGCACCAGGAACAACAACATCCAATCTCACAGAATAGGAATCACAGACTCATTCAGGTTGGAAAAGACCCCTGGGATCATCGAGACCAACCATCGACCCTGCCTTACAAGGTCACCACTAAACCACGTCCCTCAACAAGCCCAGTGAAAGCAGGGCTCAGCAAGGCTGCAAGACGAAGCCTTCAAAAGGAGATGCTGCACCCTCTAACCTGCCTCCGCACCCCTCAGCCACATCCTTGGGCTGTTCCAGGCTGGAAGAAACATTCCCTGGAGCTTTCAGTGGCCAGGACTCACCCAGCAGTGCTGTTGGACAGAGCAGCTCCATCCAGCTGTGACTGCTCGAGGGAGCAGCCCCAAGGGGCCGTCTCACCCCACAGGGCTGATGTCCAGCCAGGGTACTGCTAACAGAAACCACCCTCTGGGCACAGACCTCTCCTGGATCCATCGTGCTGTCCCATGCAGCACTGAAAAGCAGCTTTAGAAGGAGCGGAGGAAGGAGCCTTTCTCCCACCCAAGATCCACTTGCTCTGCAGCAGCAGAGCCCCCCAGGCCTGCCAGCGGCTCCCAGCAGCAGAGCAGCCAGGGCTGCAGAGAGGAGGCTGCACATTCTTGGGTGCCATCTGCTGGCATCGGTGCTGCACAGAGACAGCTCCCAGAGCCAAGCAACTGCCCTCATCTGCAGGTACCCAGGGGCTGTGGAGAAAGAACGACCCTCTCAGCCAGGCTCCAGTGATCTGGAGGGCTCAGGGAGACCCGGACTGTCCCCTGGCAGCTGGAAGCACAGCAACTGTGCCTGTCTCTAGAGCTCACCTGCGCAGAGCCACCCTAGACTGGTAGTCCTGGTGCCTCTGGATGGGTTTCACAGCTGTCTAGACACTGCCCACAGGGCAGAGAAGTGGGGAAGGGAAGGACAACGACGGATGCAGGGCAGCACTGCCAGAGGTGAGAGGATGGCTGCTCCTTACCCTACACAGGGCAGGATCCTGGGCTGGTGGGGTCAGAAAGGGACCTCTGGAGATTGTCCAGTCCAACCCCTGCTCCAGCAGGGTCACCCAGAGCAGGTGCCCAGGAGGACATCCATGTGGGTACGGGATGTTCACATGGGTATCCTCCTCCAGAGCAGGAAGCTCCATGGCCTCTCAGGCAGCCTGGGCCAGGGCTCCGGTGCTGTCTCAGCAAACAGGAGACATTCAAACACCCCCAGACACGTTCCTGTGGGGATCTTCCCTCTGTTCCCACAGACCCTGATGAAAAGTCCCCACAATCTCTCTGATCGGTCTCTCGAAGCCCTGAAAGGCTGCACTGAGGTCTCATGGAGCTCCTCTTCTCCATCTCAACCCCCCCAGCTCTCCCAGCCTGTCCCACAGCAGCAAGTTCCCCACTCAGAGCAGCATCTCTGGCCCAGCTCCACCAGTTGCAGGTCTTTGTTGGGCTGAGGAGCCCAGAGGTGGGCCCAGCCCTGCTGGGGGGGGTCTCAGCAGAGCAGAGCAGAGCAGAGGGGCACAGTCCCCTCCCTGAGTTGCTGGACACCCTGCTGGAGACGCGCTGGGCTGTGAGGATGCAGTCCCTGCTCAGGCTGGTGGAAAGTTTGTGGTGGTTTTTGTGCCCACCCAGGCCAATGCAACCGGAGCAGCAGAAACTACAGCAAAGGGGCTGCAGTTGCACCCTCGCAGGGCAACCCCGCAGACCCAAGCGGCACAGACGGGGCTCATGCGCCAGCAGGACAGAGTAGAGCTGGTCACAGCTGGGTAAAGCAGCTGCTGGCAACTCCCCGGGTGTCCCCAGGGCGCTGGTGGGGACAGGGGACAGTGTGCAGGTGCCTCAGAGGCAGCTGCTGACGCACCACAAGTCCTTTGCAGGTTAAAAGTGTCACAAGCAAACTGTGGCAAGTGTTTGCCGCCCCCGGGCAAACAGCCCGCAGCTGGTCCCTGGGGAGGTGCAGCCTGCAGCTTCGCCTGGTGGCTGCGCCCCAGCTCTCACGGGGTGTCTGTAGCATCCAGCGCTGCAGAGCCCGATCCAGCTGTGGCTGCACAGCCAGCACCACACAGCCCTAACCGTGACCACAGGGGGACAGACCGAGAGCGGTAAACAAGGAGCAGCCAGAGCCTGACCCCAGACTGCTCCAGGAAGCGACACAATGATTGTTGAAAAAATCTTCAGTTGCTTGAACTTCTGTTTTAAACAGCCAGCACACAGCCTGTGCTGTGTTCACACCCCACACGGGGTAACGGGGGGNCCCGCCGGGGGGGGGGGGGGGGGGGGGGGGGGGGCAGGCCATTGCCTGCACCTGATGATATCAGAGGTCTTTTCCAGCCTCAATAACCCAGCGACACTGAGGTGTCAGCCAGTGCTCACGCTAGATCCTCTGAGCCTTCTGATGCTGACTCAAGAAATAGGGAGGTTTATTCCCTGGAAATACCCTGGAAACAGGTCCCTGACCTGTTATCTCTTTCCAAACGTGTCGTACACTGACTCCGTAGCTGCACCGGTAGGGGCTGGTAGTCCAGTGCCCACCCCAGCACCTCAGCTGGGAGCAGGGCAGCTGTGGAGCAACAGGCAGGTCCATGGGGTTGTGTCACGGGCTGAGGCTGGGCAGCCATGAGACAGGTGACAGGCACCTTCCCCAGGTCCTCTCCAGCCACAAAATGGGAAGAGAGCAAAAGAGAGAGACTTAGGGACTGGAAAAGACAACCACAGCAGCTCTGAGCCACCACAGAAACAGCCTCCACTCGCGAGTCCACCGCTGGTGCAGGCGCCGGGCCAGTCCCAGACTGCACTCAGTGGCTGACAGGCACCCGATACAGGAGCTGGGCTCAGGGAGGCACAGACTGGGATCAGAGGCAGAAGGGACAGAGTCCTCCTCCAACACCGGCCAAGAGGGAAAAGGGCCCAGGAGGGAAGTGGAAGAGACCTGACCCTTGAGGTCCCCCAGCTCCACACGCAGTATGATGTCTGTGGGATGGAAAACCCTGCTGGTCAGCGTAAGGTCCTCTGTCCCCACAGCTGCCACCTCTCCCTCGCTGCAGCCCAGTGTAGGCCACAGGATTCAGCAGTGACTTTGGTCTGTGCAAACCCAGTGTCACCTCCTGCAGGAGCAGCCGCTGCACCAACGCACCGTGAGCTGCTGGAGGAGACCGGGCTGGGATCACTGAACGCAGCTGGTTCTGTCCTAACTCGAACTGGGAGACACAGCAACACCACTGCTCACACAGGGAAATGCAGNTCCCTATAGCAGAGGTGCTCTAGCCCTCTGATCATCCTCGTGGCCCTCCTCCGCACTCGCCCCAGCATGGAGCTGTGGGATGAGAAACAGGGGTCACTGCTGCAAGAACAGTTGGACTGGAGAAGCTTAAAGGTCACTTCCAACCTAAATGATCAGTTCTATGTCTTCCCGTCACAGACCTGCACCTCGAGCACAGAGATTGGAACCAGACCAGGCCATGGGTGCCCCTGGTGCCTGTGTGAGGGTTGTGGTTCCTGTCCCATCTGCCCTGCCTGGCCAGCTGTGTGCTGGGGTGTCTGTGTGTCTCCTCCTGTGAACAGTGTTCCTCCTGTGAACACAGCTTAGTGGACAGCTGAGGTCCAGCCCCCTTTGCTGGACCTGGGGGCAGAGCACAGCAGCCCCAGCGTGGTGAATCCTCAGCAGCACACGGAGGAGTCAGAGCATGCTGGGGGTCTCTGCTGAGGGTCAGGAAGGAGCAGCCACCCCGGAGAGCTGCCACTTGGTGCTGCACAGAGCCAGCCTTCACAGGAGCAAGAGGAGCAATGCTGCCACTGGACACGCACAGAGGTGGGTAGGAATCAGGGTTGGATGTGACGAGGGCCTTAGAAGAGCTGCGTCTGAGGGCAGTGTGGATGTCAGAACAAGACCGGTGTTGGTTAGCAGCACATGCTCATTAACACCACCCCTCACGCCTGCAGCCAGTGCTGATCCAGCCCCCAGTGTGCACTGAGAGCACAACAGGCAGCAGGGCTGGTGCTGGAAGTCCTCACTCCTACCAGGGCCACAGGCAGAAGTGAGCAAGCTCTTCCCGGCTCAATCCCACAGCTGACCTGGACATCTTCAGCCTCTCAGTAGGTGCACAGGGTGCAGGCAGTGGCTGCTGCAGGACGCTGAGGGAGGACTGTGCATATGGTACATGTGGTGCCCTGTGACCAGTGCCTTCCCCCGCCCGGCAACTGCAGCTTCCCTAAAGCCGGTGTTTCTCTTCTCAGGTCTGGAGGTTGTGCTTCTCCAGCAACCACTGATTGACCCCTGCTGAGTTGTCCCTGCAGGTCTCTGGGGTCTCAAGGCCTTGGCTGTCACCATGTTCCTCATCACAGAAGAGACGCTCTGCTCGACACAGCATAGTCTGACAGCACAAGCTGGGCCACTGAGCAGAAACCAGCCCTTCCAGACTGTGTCATGTGAAGAAAAGGAGCAGCTCCTGCTAAAACCACTGAGACTTCTGTGGAAGTAGTTCCACTGAGAGCTGCGGGTGGAGGATTTCTCACCATCACGACGGAATATTTGAAAACTAAATTTGCACTCTCCTACAGAGATTTGCTTTCAGGAGAAAAAGGAAGAGGACAGTTACTTGAGATTCACGACGCATTGCAGAATTAGCTGTTGTTTGAGTGGAGACCGCTGGCTCTTCCAATCCACAGTGGTGAGTACTTGAACAAGAAATCAAAACACATCGAGAAGAAACCACATTAAACTTTCCATTACGCTCTGGGTGAGCATCGGGGCGCTGATGGTCATCTGGGTTTTGTTTCTGAAACTTGCTGTCACGCAGATGGGGCTTGTAGCCCAGGCGTTGGCTTTTTCTCCCGTGAATGTGTGCACAGAAAGGATGAGGAAAAGGCTGAGGTGCTTAATGCTTAATGCTCTTTGCCACTGTAGGCAGGTAGCGAAGTGACCGACCCTGGGCACTTGTGAGGCCTCACCACAAGTACGGGGTCAGTCTGGGGCACCTCAGTGCAAGAAAGATATTGAGGGCTAGAGAGGGTGCAGAGAAGAGCTATGAGGCTCGGGAAGGGTCTGGAGAACAAACCTCGTGAGGAGCACCTGAAGGAGCTGAGGCTGGTTAAGCTGGAGAAAAGGAACCTCAGGGGAGACCTTGCTGTCCAAAACTGCCTGACGGGAGGGTGCAGAGAGCTGTAGGGTGGTCTCTTCCCACAAGGGACAGGACAAGAGGAGACGGCCTCAAGCTGCCCCAGGGGAACTTGAGGTTGGCCCTGAGGAGAAACTTCTCCCTGGAACGGGCCCTCAGCCCTTGGCACAGGCTGCTCAGGGAGGGTTTTAATGGCCACCCCTGGCTGGGTTTCCCAGTTGGGGAGATCTGGAGCTCAGGGACAGGGTTTGGGGGTGGGATGGGACAACTGGGTTCAGAGTTGGACTTGTTCTTGAAGGTCTTTTCCAACCTGAGTGATTCTGTGACTCCATGAAGCTATGAACGTCTTCCAGCTTCTGCCAGCAGAGCAGCAGGTGAAGCAGCTGAGTGCTGCCACCAGGTGTGGGCTAAGCCTCTCTCCCCACACAGGGATGCCTTTGGGTAAGATCTAAATTGCATCAGGTGGTTCCTCAGGGAGAACTTGGAACTCTCTGATCAGTTACCTACAATTTAGAGCCAGGATGCATCTTTTGTGACTTGTATACCCGCACGTCCTTTGCATTGTGGGCTGTCTGTAACAACCTTGTCTGCTGCTTTAATAAACCACACCGCTCCTTAAGCCAGCCCTACATTCTCGCAGTGCACTTAGACTCTTTAGGGTCTCGCCATGGGGGTCCATGGAGGATGGACTGGTGGTGCAGTGAAGTCTTTGTGCCTCCCTAGCTGTGATGGTCCCGTGTACTGGGCATAGAGGGCTGCAATGGGCATCATGCACAGTTTAAACCTATTTGCCACCAGCCCCTCTGGGGACTAGCTGGAACACAAGGGGGTTTAACTCCTGTCACACCAACTTACTATCATCACACAACACCATGGGAGTGGGTTGGACTCACTGGATGTCTAGAAGGCAGAGACAAGCTCTTTTCACCTGTGCCTTGGATTAGGATGAGAGGCAATGGACTCAAGCTGGAACACAGGACGTTCCACCTCACCATGAGGAAGAGATTCTTTATTGTGAGGGTGACAGAGCCTTGGAACCACATTCCCAGAGACATTGTGGAGTCTCCTTCTGCCTGGATGCCTTTCTGAGTGATCTGCCCTAGTTTGGGTCCTACTCTGGCAGGGGATTGGATTTGATGGGCTTCAGAGGTCTCTCCCAACCACTGATATTGATTCTGTGATCTCTGTGGTCCCCTCCAACCCAACCCAAGACAGCCTGTTCCGTGGCCCTGTGGCTGTAGCCCCTGGCATGAGGGGCTGTGTAAGGGCTTTGCTCCCTCCCTGGGACCTGCAGCCCAGACAGGCCTATCTGGGGAGCTGCTCCCATCCCTGTGGTGGTGGCCAGGGCAGAAGGCCCTGGAAGCAGTGTGGTCCTGGGGAAAATGGTCTGACTGGGGGTTGTTTCCTCGTGAGGCGCTGCAGGAGGGGGAGTCTGTGCGCTGANGCGGCGCGGCCGGCAGTGAGTAACCGGCACCGCTGCCCTGCACGGGCCCCCCGCAACATCCCTGCGCCCGCACCCCTCCCCGCATCCCCCGATCGNACTCTGGCAGGGGATTGGATTTGATGGGCTTCAGAGGTCTCTCCCAACCACTGATATTGATTCTGTGATCTCTGTGGTCCCCTCCAACCCAACCCAAGACAGCCTGTTCCGTGGCCCTGTGGCTGTAGCCCCTGGCATGAGGGGCTGTGTAAGGGCTTTGCTCCCTCCCTGGGACCTGCAGCCCAGACAGGCCTATCTGGGGAGCTGCTCCCATCCCTGTGGTGGTGGCCAGGGCAGAAGGCCCTGGAAGCAGTGTGGTCCTGGGGAAAATGGTCTGACTGGGGGTTGTTTCCTCGTGAGGCGCTGCAGGAGGGGGAGTCTGTGCGCTGATACCTCTGCATCGGGATCACAGAAGCACTGTGGCTGGAGGAGCCCTTTAAGCTCCTCCAGTCCAGCGGTTCCACCAGCACTGTCCACTGTCCCTCAGCCCACAGCCCCAGGACTCTGCAGCCCCTCCAGGGCTCGGGACTCCCCCCGTGCCCGGGCAACCCTTGTGAGGGCCAACTTCACCCTCCCCTGGCTTCTCCAGGGGGCTCCACTGCTGCTCCACGGCCTCCCACGACTCCGCTGCCCTTCTCCGGCCCCGCTCCTCCGGAGAGGCCCAAACCCGAGCCGCTGGCGCCTGCACAGGCNCCCTCCCTCACTCCATGCAGGGCCTCCCGGGGCGCCTCTCTCCCCGCTTCCCCTGCCGCCACTTCCCCCCCCCGGAAGGGCCTCTCTGTCCCGGAGCCGCGCCTGGGCCCTTCACCCGACTCAGCCCTTTCACCAGCCCTCTTTGGCCTTGTCCCTCACTGCCTCCGCCAGCACGACCTCGCCGCTCGCTGCCGCCGACAGCTTTTTGCCAGTTAGAGCGGGAGCCGGTGCCCCTGGGAGTTTGCGGCCCCCACAGCGCGGCCCGGGGCCCGCAGAGCTCGCCCGGCCCGGCCCCCAGCTCCGTAGGTGTTTTCATCCCCTTTCATCCGGTTGGTTTTGCTGCACTCCGCATCCCAGGGTCGGTGGTTCTACTCACTGCCCTGCAGCTGTGTGCGGGTCATCAGGGCTCCAAGAGAACCGATCGACCAGACAGTGTTTGTGCAGCTGCTGTGGGACAGCCCCGAGAAGTGATGGGGTGGGGGTGGAATCCTTCCAAGGCTCGAAGTGACTGTGTCCTGTGCTGTTGTTTTCCAGAGTTTGTGTGTGGACACCCTGCTGTGATTTCCTGAAGGTACAGCCTGTTGCTAGAGACACACCTGCCTTCTCTGCAAAGCTTTTCCTCTCTGTTTTTCCCCTACTGTAGAAAGAAAGCACAGGAGTCACAGTTCTCCTCAAAACTCACTAAATTGACCCAAGACTCAGCTCTGACCATCACTGCTTGTCCTTGTGACAACTGACATAGTCAGACGCAGAGCTGGTACCAGACATCGCAGTGAGATCAGCTGTGTGGTGCTCCCTACCTTTTGCATGACCCTCAGCCTTCGTTACTGTTGGGGTTGGCTTCCTGGAAGCCAAGGGGGTGACTGGGAGTCTGTTCCGTACTGTTTCTTGCTGTGAAGGCATTTCTGCTCCAGGCCGAGCGCACCGGTGTGGTGACTGACTGCCAGTGTTGGCTCCCACGCACCTCACCTTGGGTGGCAAACAGGCCCAGTTCCTCACGCGTTTTGGGGGCAGCTCGGCTAACCCCGTAAGCCCAGTTAAGCTCTGCTGAACACTTGGTGCAGGAACACAGCTGGTGGATGGAAAACCTCTCCTGAAGCCCTCCCCCAGAGAACACATTGGGTTTTAAATAAAAACGTTTGGCTTGGACACTTTCACACAATCGCGGGGTAGTGAAGGCAGCAGAGACGTGGTTTTCTCGTGGCTGCTCTGCTCAGTGAGGGCAGTTGTGATTCACTGCGTCCCACAAGTCAGGATATTTTGCTGCGGGTGAAGGTGCTGAAGCAGTGGCAGCAGCTGAACAGAAAGATGTCCTTTTGGTGTGTTTGGGCACCGCGCTTCTTCACCAGGTTGATGCCGGCGGCTCGGGGCAGTGCTGCACCAGCCTGAAGAACAAGATGTCTGGTATCACAGGTACCAGCAAGCAAGGAACAGAAGGGGTGTTCACACAACAGAAGTGTGCACACACCCGTGAGCTCTGCTGGTGTCTCCTGCTCTGATCTCAACCCCTGTTCTGAGAGATAACTGGGTTTAGCGAGGTGTTGGCCTTTTCCTCCACAGCCCACTCTTTACCCTGTTGTGTGTGTGTCTGGAACTGACTGATGCTCTGCCTGCCGAGGCAGCAAAATCGATCAGCTGCTGTGTTTTCTCCTCTGGATTTGATGCTGCTGCAAAGATCCAGCAGAGAGCAGGAAAAACAAGGTCATTTTTGGATCCATGGGCCGTTTGTGGTAGGAGCAGTGTTCTTGTCTTGTGAGTAAGGAACAAGTAGTTGTGTTTGTGATTCATCTCGGTGTGTTTGAGGGTTTTCTAAGAAAACTCGGTATTTGAAGGATTCGTGTTCCAAATAGCAAGAGAGGAGGTCAGTGTGGCACTTAGGTTCTAGGGGTTGGAAAAGTAGCAGCAGCAGGACTTAAGCAGAGGAAGGAAGGGTTGGCAGGCGGAAACAAGGCAAGAGGCAGCAATGCTGTGGGCAGAGTGAGCCTGGGCTTACTGGCCTCTGTGCAGCCCTTTCTGCACTGATCACAGACTGGAGTGTCCCTGCAGCTCTGAAAATTGCCACAGGCATCCTGAATCACTTGTTTGTGACTCCTGTCCCACTGCTGGCTGCTGCTGCTGAGCTAAGGAGGGGGCTTTTAGTGTTTTCAATGGACTAAATGACTGGTGCTGTCGAGTCTTTGCCATGGGAAAACAGTCTCCTGGGTGCTTGCAGCTACAGCTGTGTGGAGTTTAGCTAGGAAGCGGCTAAGGAGGTTCAGACAGCTGTGGTTCTGTAACTATTGAGCAGCAGGGAGGCAGGCAGGTACTTTTGAGGGGTGTTGTGCTCAGGGTGGAGCGGGATTCCTCCTGGTGAAGGGTCAGGGTTCTGCTATGGGCTCAGGTTTGTGGTTCTGGGGTTTGAAGCAAGGCTGGGCAGTTCCACAGTGCCCTGTGCTCTCTGCAGGCTGTGTCAGCTGGTAGTCAGCTACTCAGGGCAGGATGGCTGTTTTTCATGTGGCTTTCACACCCAGATGGGGTTGATGTCTTTGTCAGGGTAGCTGGTACAAGAAGGACTGTGGCCCGTAGCCTGAGGAAGTCTGCTTGACTGTAGGTGTCTCTATGTGTCTTGTCACGGTCCTGCTGACCGTGTGAGATGGTCCACACTGTGTTGTCCTGCTTCCCTTCCCTTGCTTAGAGGCAGGTTTCTCTCTGCTTTGATGCCAAACACCTCAGTCAGGGTGCTTCTCACTCTGTGATGATCACTTGGGGCAGGCCGTGGGGATTGTGATCATTGGAACCAGGTCACTTGATATTGCTGATGTTTGATATCTCTTGTCCCCAGAGACCAGCTGTACGTCCTAAGCAGGAGGAGGAGCTCTGGCCACTCTACTTGCTTGTGGTCCTGGGAGGAGGTGCAAGAGCTGCTGTCTGACCTGAGTTGCTGGGGAGGACAGACCAGGTAAGCGCAGTGCCGCGGTGCCCCTGTTCCTCCTGTCTTCACCGCGTGTCTGTGAATCGGTCCCCAGACACTGGCACTCTGATCTGTGGTGCTGGTGGTGGCGTAACTTCATCCAGAGTAGCAGCAGGGAAAGATGGAGCTGAATTCAGTTCTGATAAAGCTGGTACCTGCCTCAGGGGGTTCTTCAATTTCTCACATTACTGGAGGTCTCTTTCCTCGGTCTCGTAACCACAAGTTAAAATTGCGAATGTGCTCGACTGGAGCCAGCTCTGCTGTTATTCTCACCCCGAGGACAGGAACAGGCTCAGACCTGTTGGAAACATAAAGTTCAGGACATGTTGGAGAGCAGGTGTTTCGTTTGCTCTATCAGGTACTTCTCTCTCTTTACTCCCTGCAGCCATTCAGGTCACCAGCATTTTGCTTTGTGCTGCTGCCCACAGCATTGAGACCTGGCTGTTGGCATAAAACAGTTTGTTGTGGCCGTTACCACCACTTTCTGGCTCCATCCTTCCTACTCTGTCTGGCCCAACAGTGTTTGCCTGAGAGCCTGGGTGAGGGAGTCAGGGTCCAGCAGATCCAGGCACACCCACATTATTGAGCAGAGCTCTGTGCTGGCAGGTGTAACAGCCTCAGGAGGTTGTTGCCATCGTGTAGGCAGGAGAACCTTTAGAGGAGATCCCATAGGCTCCACCTGTTGAGCTTTAGACACTGGTATTTGTCAGTTAGACACTGGTCGGAGTGTGCTGGGAGGTAGTGGAGCTGAGCAGTCCCTGATGAGCAGGGTTCTGATGTTCCTTAGCTGCTGTCTCAGCTGGCCATGACCAGAGTGACTTGCTTGGCCCTGCAGGTGAGGTGGGACAGTGAACACTGTCCTGCTGGAAGCCTAAGCAGAAAGGAGCAGAGTCTGTGGATGGTCAGGAGGCACTGCATTTCCCTGTGTGAGCAGTGGTGTTGCTGTGTCTCCCAGTTCGAGTTAGGACAGAACCAGCTGCGTTCAGTGATCCCAGCCCGGTCTCCTCCAGCAGCTCACGGTGCGTTGGTGCAGCGGCTGCTCCTGCAGGAGGTGACACTGGGTTTGCACAGACCAAAGTCACTGCTGAATCCTGTGGCCTACACTGGGCTGCAGCGAGGGAGAGGTGGCAGCTGTGGGGACAGAGGACCTTACGCTGACCAGCAGGGTTTTCCATCCCACAGACATCATACTGCGTGTGGAGCTGGGGGACCTCAAGGGTCAGGTCTCTTCCACTTCCCTCCTGGGCCCTTTTCCCTCTTGGCCGGTGTTGGAGGAGGACTCTGTCCCTTCTGCCTCTGATCCCAGTCTGTGCCTCCCTGAGCCCAGCTCCTGTATCGGGTGCCTGTCAGCCACTGAGTGCAGTCTGGGACTGGCCCGGCGCCTGCACCAGCGGTGGACTCGCGAGTGGAGGCTGTTTCTGTGGTGGCTCAGAGCTGCTGTGGTTGTCTTTTCCAGTCCCTAAGTCTCTCTCTTTTGCTCTCTTCCCATTTTGTGGCTGGAGAGGACCTGGGGAAGGTGCCTGTCACCTGTCTCATGGTCGCCCAGCCTCAGCCCATGACACTGTTTATTTTAGTGGGAAAAGCACTTCGCTCTTCAGTCTGACCTGTGGTACCTCAGGAATACAGATGAGGTCACCCCAGCTGCAGTCAGGGAAGGACTCCTGCAGTCAGGGTGTGCCAGGAGCTGCCATCGTCAGAGCCTCTGTGCTCTTGGAGTGCCAGCAGCACCCAGGCTGCTCCTGTGCAGAGCTCCCAGATCTAAACCCTTGTGCTGGTGTGTTGGTACGAGCACTGTGTGGCTCCTGAGCTCCTCCCAGCAGTCCTCAAGGCTAAGAGGCTCGTGGTTCCCCAGAAGTCATACCTTTTACACATGAACAGACTTTCCAAGCCAGCATTCCCTTGTTTTCTTCCCCGCTACTGCCCTGTTTGGGATGTAAAACGATCCAGTACCCTGAGGATTAAGGGAAGTGAATTCAGAATATCCCTGGGTTCCCTGTCTCTCTGTAGAGTGAACTCTGGAGACGTGGTTGGGATGGGATCACAGCACAGCTGGGGTTTTAGCAAACCTCTGCAGGAGGATGGAGGCTCCGCAGCCTTTCTGGGCTTATTCCAGGTTGGCAGCTCCTGCACTTTAGCTTTGTCACTGCTGCCTCTCCCTGCGTCGCTGAGTGCTGCTGGAAGGAGCCCGGCTCTGTCCTGTCTGCTCTCCAGTTGCGTATTTGAGATCACCCTGAGCCTCCTTGTCTCGAGGATGAACAGTCCCAGCTTCCCAGCCTGGCTGCATCACAGCAGCTCCAAGCCCTTGGTTGTTTTAGAGGCTCTTGGCCACACTTGCTGCAAAATGTCCCATCTTGTCCAGCCCCTGGATACCCCAGTGATCCTCATCTGGTCCTGTTTAACCTCCCTCACCATCCTGGCAGAGGTCCTCAGGACACCAGGGTGCAAGGAGGTTGGGGTGCAGTCCTGCTGGGACGGTGTGCTGTGGGGGCTGGTGTGAGGGCTGCAGATTTGCAATGACTGTTGTCACTCGTTGAGGTTTCTTTGGTGCTGCCTTCAGACCTGAGCCTGCGCACAGGGCACTGCTGTCTGGGTGCTGCTCTGTCGCAGCCTGAGAACTTCTCATGGTGGGATTAAATCTTGAAATGTCTTCAGGTGTCTCTGGAGCCCAGGTGTGGAGGGGCCCCAGTGTAGATTTTGGAGGCCTGTCACCAAGTACAGCAGTGTGCAGAATTAGCTGGCTGGGCAGTTCAGACACTGGCTGGGCTCCTGATCCACACAGGTACTCTGGTTTTAAACCTGCAGAGGAGCCCTGGGTGCGGGGAGCACAGTAAGTGCAGCTCTCAGAGGCCAAGTGGGTCGCAGATCAGCAGTAATTAAGGTAAAGGTGCCTTACCTGGGTTTTGCTGCTGTGGGCTGCGGTGTCGATTGCTGTAGCTGCTTAGTGGGCTCAGGTCTGCTCTCCGTGCACAGAGCCCTATGACTACCCTCAGCAATTTCAGAGTCACAGAACATGAGGGATTGGAAGGGACCTCGGAAGATCCCCTAGTCCAATCCCCCTAACACAGCAGGGTCCCCTAGATCCAGTCACACAGGAACAGTCCAGGCAGGTTTTAAACGTCTCCAGAGAAGGAGACTTCACAACCTCCCCTGGGCAGCCCCTGCCAGGGCTCTGTCACCCTCACTGAGAACAAGGTCCTTCTCACACTGATGTGGAACCTCCTCTGTTCCAGCTCACACCCGCTGCCCCTTGTCCTGTCACTGGGTGCCCCTGAGCAGAGCCTGGCTCCATCCTCCTCACACCCACTCTTCACACATTGATCAACATCCATGGGGTCACCCCTCAGGCTCCTTTTCTCCCAGCTCCAGAGCCCCAGCTCCCTCAGCCTCTCCTCAGCAGGGAGATGCTCCCCTCCCTCCATCATCCCTGTGGCTCTGCGCTGGGCTCTCTCCAGCAGCTCCGTGTCCTTGTGGAACTGAGGCCCTCATCTGAACACAAGATTCCAGCTGTGGTCTCAGCAGGGCAGAGCAGAGGAGGAGGAGAACCTCTCTCAGTCTGCTAACCACTCCCAGTTCTGATCCACCCCAGAACCAAGGTGTCTCCCTTGTCTGTTCTGATGCAGCCCTCTGGTCTCTGTAGGTGCAGGGTGCTCCCTTCCCAGGATGTTTGCCGGGTATGAAGACGCTGAAGATTCTGAAGGATACGAAGATGAACTTTATCACGAGGAGACTTCCAGTGAGCAGAGTGTTGACAGTGAGGTGGAATTTCACCTCTACAGCCAGATCCACTATTCCCAGGATCTGAGAGAAGTCAGCTCGCTGGAGGTGGAGGCACAGGC
>VXBP01010263.1:16398-84278 GCA_013400115.1 Rhinopomastus cyanomelas
GTAAGTGCAGCTCTCAGAGGCCAAGTGGGTCGCAGATCAGCAGTAATTAAGGTAAAGGTGCCTTACCTGGGTTTTGCTGCTGTGGGCTGCGGTGTCGATTGCTGTAGCTGCTTAGTGGGCTCAGGTCTGCTCTCCGTGCACAGAGCCCTATGACTACCCTCAGCAATTTCAGAGTCACAGAACATGAGGGATTGGAAGGGACCTCGGAAGATCCCCTAGTCCAATCCCCCTAACACAGCAGGGTCCCCTAGATCCAGTCACACAGGAACAGTCCAGGCAGGTTTTAAACGTCTCCAGAGAAGGAGACTTCACAACCTCCCCTGGGCAGCCCCTGCCAGGGCTCTGTCACCCTCACTGGGAACAAGGTCCTTCTCACACTGATGTGGAACCTCCTCTGCTCCACCTCACACCCGCTGCCCCTTGTCCTGTCACTGGGTGCCCCTGAGCAGAGCCTGGCTCCATCCTCCTCACACCCACTCTTCACACATTGATCAACATCCATGGGGTCACCCCTCAGGCTCCTTTTCTCCCAGCTCCAGAGCCCCAGCTCCCTCAGCCTCTCCTCAGCAGGGAGATGCTCCCCTCCCTCCATCATCCCTGTGGCTCTGCGCTGGGCTCTCTCCAGCAGCTCCGTGTCCTTGTGGAACTGAGGCCCTCATCTGAACACAAGATTCCAGCTGTGGTCTCAGCAGGGCAGAGCAGAGGAGGAGGAGAACCTCTCTCAGTCTGCTAACCACTCCCAGTTCTGATCCACCCCAGAACCAAGGTGTCTCCCTTGTCTGTTCTGATGCAGCCCTCTGGTCTCTGTAGGTGCAGGGTGCTCCCTTCCCAGGATGTTTGCCGGGTATGAAGACGCTGAAGATTCTGAAGGATACGAAGATGAACTTTATCACGAGGAGACTTCCAGTGAGCAGAGTGTTGACAGTGAGGTGGAATTTCACCTCTACAGCCAGATCCACTATTCCCAGGATCTGAGAGAAGTCAGCTCGCTGGAGGTGGAGGCACAGGCTGACGCTGCAGGCGTCACGGCGCCCAGCGCAGTTCTGACAGAGGAACGGGGTAAAGACCAGAAGATCCCCAAGCTGGCTGATCAGAGTCTTCTGGTCTCAGATGACCCTGAGGTCATTGTCCTGTCTGACACGCCAGATGAAGACAGTATTTACAACAGCAAATTAAAGGACTCAAAAAGTTTTTCAGCTCAAGGTAAAATACGGGTCCAGCCAGTGTCTTCCACCCCAAACCACCCCGATGCTGCTGGGCGTAACACCTGGTGTCCTGGACTGGGTGCAGACCTTTCCAGGAGAAGGAAAAGCACTGCTGAGAGGGTCAGCCCAGTTAGTGCTGCTGGAGCTTCTGCCCCCCAGGATGTGTTGGTGATCGATGACAGCTCGGAGGACGACAGCTTTCTGTCTGAAAGCGACCACCTGGAGAGCTGGATGCTGCTGGGAGCCAGTGAGGATGATGGGGATGAAGATATTATGTTGAACCTCGAAGGCTGCTCCACTGCCGTCAGCAAAGGTGAGTCCTTGTTTTAGTCACTGTGTTCTTGTGCTCGTGGGAGGGCTTTCCCTGGCAGAGCGGCATTGGAAAGAAGGAAACTCCAACACAGAGCAAACCAGAGCGAGTGACGATGGGGCAAAGGGCTGTTCACTTGTCCCGTCTTGGTGCCGCCGTTCCAGGGGTGTCGTGTGTGCACAGATGGTTTGGGAGTTCATTCAGAGGGGTTTGTGTGAACTTCCCAGCTCTCCTGTGTGTTCTGCAGGGGGAGAGGGGTGTAGCAGACAGGGAGGGAACACAGCAGGGCTGTCTGACAACAGGAAGTTTGCTGGGAAGGGCAGGGAGGTACCCGTGCCTGTAGCGGAGGCAGCAGCATCGCTCCTCTTGTGCTGAGATGGGATTCCTGCCCCACTGCCCCCTCCACCTTCCCTCCTGCCCTCTGTGGGGCAGTCACCAACGCTCAGTGGAGAACAGAGACGTTACAGCTCAGGAAAGGGATGAGCTGTGATGGAGAGGGGGCACCCGAGCTAGTTCCCCTTCCTGCAGCAGGTGCCGTAACCGCTCCTTCAGCGGCCTGGATCTTTGGTCTGAACTCTGCCGTAACCGCTGTGGGCTCCGCACCGGCCACTTGAGCAGGTCCCCACCGCTGACAGGGGTGTCTGACGCTGGAGTGTTTAGCAGAGCACGGGTTTGCGTTACCAAGCCGAGAGTTGGTGCCACGGGCTTTAGCACCGTGGTTGTAGCGAGCACACAGCGACGGTGACAGCGATCATGCAGTTGTCACACCTAGTGTGCAGCATCTAGACAATCAGCCGTGATGTCCCCTCATGCACTGGTGTCCTGAGGCATGGGGACCAGTTCCTGACGCAGCGTCCCCTGACAGCGTCAGAGGAAGCACCAGAAGGGAAGGTGTTGGAACAGGCTGCCCAGGGCGTGAGGGAGTCACTGGCCCTGAAGGGGTTCAGGCACGGAGTAGCTGTGGCCCTGGGCGACAGGGTGGGGTTTGGGTGGTGGTTGGACCATATGAACGTGGAGGTCTCTTCCAACTTCAGTGATTCCACGATTCAGCAGCCCTCCTGCAGCTTGGCTCACGTCAGCAGTGATTCCACCAGCAGCAGCCCTGTTCCTGGGGAGGTGGGACGTCGGGGCTTGTGCTGCTGTCTCTTGTTTCCGTTCTGCACACGCAGCCATCGCCTCCACATGTCTGCTTGGCCTGAGCACAGCGGGCAGAGCGGGAGCTGGTGCCCGGTGCTGCCCCCAACACCGCCGCACGGCTGAGGTGCAGGGTACCCCTCCATTAAACCCCTGGTTCAGGAGTCTGCTCCAGCTGCTCGGTGTCTGCCAGGTGTGGTGATGGGGCTGCTGAGACACCGGCTTCAGCGAGTCGGTGCTGTGTGAGATGAAGAGCGTCAAAGACAGTGGCAGGGGACAAACTCGATGGGTCTTCCTGATGCCCGTGGAGCTCACGCTGCTTCACATCTCCCCCTCTGCAAGGGCTTTGCTGAAATGTGACTGTTGACACTGGCTCTGAAGGAAGAAATGCATTAAAATGGGTTCAGTTGTCAAGATACCCCCAAAGACATTCTCTGCTGAGTGACTTAACCTTATAGTGAGACAGGCTCTGTTCATTTCTTGCTGTTTCTACAAAGTATTAGGTGACTAGTAGTGGGCTTGGGTTGTCTTGTCAGGATGGACCAGGAGTGCAGTGACTGGTGACACCTGTCCTTTCCCCTTGCTGAAAGCTGCTGGTCACTGCACGCAGAGGACAGACCCCGCTGCTGAGTCGATGCCCAGTCTGCCTCCCTTCTAACAGGACCCACGGAACGGGAACAGTTCTCTGGTCGTGAGTTGTGTTGGCCATGTGATGGGTGTCTGAGTCCCCACAATAGAGGAGCTGGGTTCCTCTGGACTGAGAAACAACCCTTGGAGGAGTGAGGCAGCTCTCCTCGCTGTGCCATCTCTTGTGCCCCTCTTGCTTGCCTGCCCGTCTAACAGCCTGCGAGCAAGTGACACCCTCAGCACCTCCAGAGCACAAGGTCTCCTCCTGTTTTTAAAGCTCCAGGTGGGGAGACTGAGATGAATCTGAGGCAGAAATTCCATCCTGGGAGGGGGCTGGGGCCCTGGAACAGGCTGCCCAGCGAGGCTGTGGCTGCTCCGTCACCCCTGGCAGTGTCAAAGGGCAGGTTGGCTGGGGCTGTGGGCACCCTGGTCTGGTGGGAGGTGTCGCTGCCCCTGGCAGGGGCTTGGCCCCAGGTGAGCTGCGTCCCAGCCCGACCCAGTCTGGGATTCTCCAAGGGAGCTTTCCAGATTCAGTCACTGCTGTCTGCTGAGACACAAGAGCCATCCCTTTGCCCCGGGACATGACCTCTGGCTCCTGATGGAAACCTTGGCTTCAGCTGCACTCCTCTGCTTGCAGCTGACATCTTGTGGGCTCTGGCTGGTCCCACAGCCTCAGCCACTCTTCAGAGCCGAGAACATCACCTCCCTTCCCTGCCCAGAGGGGTCTCCAGAGGTGTTTAGGTGCCTTCCGTTCTCTGTTGCCTCTTGTCTGATACCCTGTCAGGCAGCACTGCTGTCTGTGTCATAAGATACAGCTCGTCCTGCTCTGCTGGGTCCTCTGCACTGGGAGAGGATGGGATCGTTTCCTGAATGGGGTGTGGAGGTGGTGCTTGGGGTTTGTGTTTTGCTTAAAGCACTCAGTGTGTCCTTCCCCCTTGCTCTGTGCCTCTGTGTGAGGTCCTTGGGTGTGAAGCAGCTCCTGAGCCGCAGACGGTAGCCAGGCAGGAGATGGTGGCCACTGAGCCCCGCGTGGTTCCTGCCCTCACCCACTCAGCTCTGGGTTTCTTCGGGTGGTGCTTGGAGCAGTGACTCCCGACACTCCCGGTGGTCCCGCCTGCCTCACGTGGTGGTTAGAAGTCAGATCTGCTGAGACGTTGCTGGTGGTTTAAGTGTCAGGGGCCCGGAAGACGTGCAGAGGGAATTTTACAGGCTGGTGAGCTGAACCGTTTCCAGTGCCGGAGTCTCCAGGTCTTTGGAGGAGGGTCTGCCCCCCCACCCTCTCCCTCCCCTTTGCAGCACAAGTGCCACGATAAGGGCTAATCTCTGTAGCTGGAAGCCTTTCATCTCCCCCTCATTAAAAGCTTCCTTTTCACGCTCCCAGAACCTCCGCAGCCCTAATCTCTGCTTTTGACTTGTTTGCTGTCCGCCCTTGCAGCGGCTCTCAGGGCTGCAGCAGCGGCGATGTCCGGCCGCTGCGGGTTCAAAACCAGTTCGTCTGCTCCCTGTGTCATCCTTCGCCCACCCACTACCTCCCTCAGGGGCAGGGTGATCCTTTGCCAGGTCTGTGGTGCCCGTGGCCGCTTGTTGAGCCCAGAGTCCCTGCTAACCAGCACAAGGGACGGTGCTGAGGCTGCAGAGCATCGCCGGAGCTGCTGCCTCCGGCCCTGCGAGGTGCCCCTGAAGGAACTAGCCACTGGGAACGGGTCTGCCCTATGTGATCGCTGCCCCGCAGCCCCTGTCCGCAGCCGGTGCAGCCTCCTCACAGGATGTTTCAGGCAGGGCCAGGGCGCGTGGCGGTGTGCTGGTGAGCTGGGCGGAGGGGGCCAGGGGTCCTTGACTCTGCAGCAGGCGCCGACAGCCTCCTCCTGGGCGCGGCGAGCATCACGCTCTGCTTTCTGAGTAGCTGGGTTGCCCAGCTGTGCAGGGTCCATGCCTGGCGTGGCCTCGGCTCTGCGCAGACCTCGGAGAGGCGGCGAGCAGAAGCCGGCTGAGGCGTTTGGGGTGCTGTGAGATGTTTTTGAATCTGTTCACTATGGTCGTGCGGTTAGTGGAGCAGATGAAGTGATTTCTGCGCTTCCCAGCAGGCTGGCTTGCGGAGCCTTGTGAAATCGAGTAGCTTTAATCTTCTCTGTTGGCACCGGCTACGGCAGGATGCCGGTGTGTGGGGGGCAGAGCCACCCCACCCAAGGCACAGGATGGTGCACCTGCTGCTGCTCTGCCTGTCCTGTGGAAGTGCCCCGAGACAGAGCGAACGCAGCTCGAGGCGTGAGGTGGGACTTGTTTGCGGTTTATTTCCCCGCACGCTGGTCTGCGGCCCCAGTGATCCAGCCCCTCGTCTAGTCCGAGAAACCACCACCATCGAGGAACATCTGTAGAACGGAGAAGGGCCACGGGGTTTGGGCTCTCCAGTGCGTGAGGCAGCCTGAAACAAGAGGAGGGTGCGCAGGGACGTTGTGTTTCCACTCCCCGCTGAGAACGCGGCGCGGGAAGGGGTTTGCACCCAGCGCTCGAGTCAGTGTGTGAACAGAACCCGGTCTCGCTGTCGGTGTCCCCGTCCCAGTATTGACCAGCAGTGCTTTAAGCAGACGCGCATCTCAATGGTCTCCTAACGGCTCGGCGCCACAGGAACTGCTCGGAACCCTCTCAGCGCTGCTGCTCCACCACGGGTGGAAAATCAATGTGAAGGTGCCAGCTCTGCTCCTAGAAAAACCCCTCTTTGTGTCTGACCCACAGTCAGTTCTGGTGGGTCTGTTCCCCTTGCGGTGTTTGCAGCAGCGCCCTGCGTTTCCTACCGAAGGCTCCTCAGGCAGGAGGGATCTCCTGCTGCCAGGAGCACCCTGTAAAGGGTCTGGCTGTGGACCCTCAGCTGCCTGGTTTCCGTTTCAGCAGAAGGTGCTTTCAGAGGTGGAAAAGGATTTCTTGGTGCAAATCAGTTCAGACAGCTCCATTCCTCACACCCAGCAGGACCTGCTGCCCTCCTGCAGCGCACCAGGACCCCGCGGCCATCACAGACACCCTGAAGGCAGTGGTTTGTTGCAGCAGCCCGTGGTTTGCCGCTGCTCGCTCTCTGCAGCCGAGCGGGCTGCTGGGTTGTAGCCACAACACAGTGTCTCTGTGCCCCCCGTGAGGCGGCTGAGGCACCCAGAGCTGCACTGCTGGGGGGGGTGGGCTGGTGGAAGATCAGGGTAAGAGATGTCTTGGTGTGGAATCATTTGTCTGCAAGTAGCATGTGCTGGGGTCATGGTGGGGCCCCGGACCGGTGANTGCCCCGGAGCCGTGCTGAGCAGGGGGAATCACCCCCGCTCTGAGGAGCCAGCGCATGCATATGGATATTTTGATTAAAGGGAAAAAAACCCCTTAATCTCCTTCGCCGCGCTCAAATCTCCTGGTTATTTAGGGAAAAATTAATAAAACTAATAAAGTTCCTTTGGAAACACGGGGAGGTGGAGGCGCTCCACACCTGCAACCTGCCTGCGTGCCCCCCCAGCTCCGGAGCAGACTCCTGCCCCATTGTGGGCCCGGCGCTCATTTGAATTTCCCATGGCTGGGGACCGCTGGCTGGGTTTTCTGCAAGAGTGCCCATGCCTGCACGGCCACACATCCCGGTGACTTCCTCGCTTGTTTTGTCCTTTTTCTCCCTGTTCTGTTGATTGTTACAAGGGAAATTGTTTTTCCACTTCTGTCATCAGTTTGATCTCTCTTCCTTGTCCCTGTTTCTTTGGGTCTCTTACAGGTGGGGGGGAAGAGAACCTCCTCGTACGGCAGCCGGGGTTGTGAACAGACGGGCAGCTGGTCTAATCCTTCTGAAGGAGAAGTTCGAGGTTTTTAAGTAATTAAAAAGCACAGTGGAGAATAAATAGAAGAGAAAGGGCTCGAGGGTGTCAAAGGTGAAGACTGAAGCGTGAGGAGGGCTGCTTAGGGGTCTAAATCCTACAGACGTGAGCAGTGAGCACAGGGGAAGAGACAATGAGATTGAGAACAAAGGTCTGAGGAAGGACACTGAGCTGCCCTGGGCTGCTGGGGAGGCTGAACCTGCTCCTCTTCCTCCTGGCACAGACGGGCCCGAGCTGCTGCGGTGTCAGAGCGGGTTGTTGATGGGATCCTCCGTGGGGTCACTGCGACACCCACAGCGGGTGCTCAGGTGCCTGCGGGGTCTGTGCCCTGCAGTGCGTTGGGACACAAGCTGGGAGCCTGGGGTGATTGAACGTGGCCTCTATTGGTGCCTGGAACAGGTGTTCCCAGTGCTAACGTTGGTGCTTCCCTGACCCAGCAGCCCTCCTCCCCCAGCCTTTGGTCTGGACTGCGGCGTCTCCAACAAAGCTCTGGGTTTTGTCTCCAGACCCAGTCAGGTCTCCCAGTGCTCAGGACACCCTCTCTCTGGGAGTCCTGCCCGTGTCGCAGGGTGACCAGCAGGTGCCCATTGCTGCCAGGGGGTGTGGGAGCTGACACGAGCCCCTCACGCTGCTCCCTGGCTGTGGTGTCCCGGTCGCCGGTGACCGCTGACCTGTTCAGCTCCGGACGCTCATTTTTGCGTGGAAACGTTTGGCACCAGGAAGGTTTCCCCTGCCAGGCTCCGCGCTGGTGATGGTGCCTGTTCCTGCTCAGACTGCTCTGGTGCCGGGTTCCTCGCTGTGGGTCTTGGGAGAGAAGGGGCTGCAGGCAGCGAGCAAACAGGAGGAGTCAGAGCTGACCTCTTCAGCTGGGCTGCTCGTGGTGGGTGCCCATGGAGCCGTTGTCCATGGCTGCCGGGGTGAATTTTGTCTCCAGTTTGGGGCTGATTCCGTGGGCTCCTTTCCTGTCTGCGTGTGGGTTCGGGTTTGGCTTCAGGGGGTGGTGGTGGTCATTCTCCCCAGTTTGAGCAGAGTGAGGGGATGGTTGTGGAGCAGCGCTCTGCTCAGTGGGCACACTCGTCTGCTCTCCGTGCTGGCCACAGCCCTGCGTCCTTCCCCACAGCCCTGAGTCCCCTGGAGCAGTAGCGTCCCGGCCAGGCATCCTCAGCCCCTGCTAAGTCGTCCTCCACCAGCCCCTTTGAAACCCCAACAACCGGAGGGTGAGAGGGGCGGGGGGTGAGTGGGGGGGAGAGGCTGCCAGATGCCGTTTTCGGTCTCTTTTTGAAACTCCCAGTGTGTGGTGGAGCAGCAGGGTTCTCCCTGCCCGCTGCTGGGGTGTCTGGCTCCCGCCGTCGCTGTGCGAATCCCAGCACGGAGGGGGTCTCAAGGTAAGCTGCAGGTCCGCACCCGTCGCTCGTTCACTTGACGTTTCGGCTGCTCAGTGCCCCACATCCCCCCCCGGAGCTGTGGGGGGCTCCCGTGGCAGCTCTAGGGCGTGGGGTTTGTGCCCTGCTGCGCAGAGCTGCTGTCCCGGCGGTCAGGGCCACGCGTGCAAGCTGCGAGTGAGCTTGGGGTCCCTGCGAGGCCCCACACGCAGAGGGGTGGCTGAGGTGTGGGGGACAGGCTGCAGCCCGGCAGAGCTGCTCCCAGGCTGTGCTGCAGGGGTCCCCTCGGTGCCTGTTCCTAGGGCACCGACAGTGTCGGAGAAGAGGGTCTGTTCAGTGTGCGTCCCCGTCAGCGAGCGAGCTGAGCGGGGTGCCTGCGGCCGTGTGGGGTCTGCGGGTGGCTGGCGAGGGCCGGTTGTGTCCGTGGACCTCAGTGGTCTGCGCTCTGTTTTATCTCTGTGTAGATCCTTGGCACCTCTGTTTGCAGTGCAGCAGCTTGTGGAAGGACAGAAGGGCAGAGGGATGCCTGGGATGCTCTGCTGCAGATCCCTTTGTCGGCCACCAGCCCTGGCAGCGGGGCACGGGCCCTTTGCGGGGTGTCTCCCTCGGCGCAGTGGCCGTGTGCTGGAGGCACGGCACCGATTTGCTGCAGTGCCTCTGCAGTCGGGGGAGACTCGGCGGAGGTGTCTGGGGAGAGCTCAGGGTGGGTCCAGGGGGCCCTGCTCAGCTCAGGTGGAGCCCTGTGGGGCCCCTGCCCCGTCCAGTGCAACCCTTCCTTGGCCCTCCCTCACCCCCTCAGCTCCAGCTGGTGGATGTCCAGGAGGAGCCCCAGGACACGGTGGGTCTCCAGCGAGGGCTGGGGTGGGGTATCCTCCGCCCCACCATCCCCCAGCAGAGCCAGAGCCAGTGGGGAGCGATGACCCTTGTCCCTGCGGCCGGGTGCTACTGGGATTGGAGGTCAGACGTTGTGTGCCCAGCACTGGTTTGCTTCGTCAGCAGTTTCATCTCCTTGTAGCGTTTTCCTGCGGCGTGATGCCATCTGTTGGGAGTCATTTCTGGGACCGCGTGCACCCTGGCTGGCTCTGACCACCGCTGGGACAGGTCCAAACACCCAAGTGTTTGTGCTTTATCATAAGAATCACCTCTCTGGGGCTTTTTTTACACTGCCCAGACCCCCGTGCTGGATCTCATTCTGCAGACCCGAGGTGGGTTTGTGTGCTCACAGCGCTGGCAGGGTGGGCACCCACCTGCCTGAGAAGCCGCGGTGATGCGGTCTGGCTGCTGCAGGACCTCGTGTCCCGCAGCCTGAACCCCCAGTGCTCCCGGTATGGGGCTGTGCCTGCACGTCGCCCTGCAGCACTGGGAGCAGGTGGGGCAGTGGGAAAGAGCAGCTGCGTGTGTCAGCGCCGACAAGGGAGGTGAACGGGGCGGGTGGCCGCACTCCAGCGCCCGACGCTGCGTCACGGCGGCGACAGCAGTCAGGACCTGGACGGGACTGGCCACACAGGCGCTGCCTCTGCATCGGGGCAGCCTCCTTAACTCATGGGGCTTGCTGTGGCCCCTGTTTCACCCTCACAGTTAAGTACCTCTGGTGGGTGCAGGCCATGCAGAGGCAGCTCAGCTACAGTGTCTGGGCTGCCGTGCTGGAAGCACCCTTCCCCTCTGTTTGTCTTCTATTCATGGGCTGACCTGCTGGAGGTGCCTGGTGAAGCTGGGAATCCACAGGGCGTTGGAGGAACCAGCGGGATCTTTCGAGGGCAGTTCCAGTCCCTGATGTTCTGTGAGCTGGGTTCTTCCCAGCAGGAACTGCCTGTAGTGCTGGTTGCAGCGTTGTGACAGGACCTCAACGTTTACTGGTTTCTACTGGGAGCGTTGGGAGAATAGCTGAGTTTATTATTTAGGTGATACTGCTGTGTCGCCATCCCGGCCTGTGTCTCGCAGGGGGATGTGGAATAGACGTGAATGAAGAAGGCGCCGTGAGGTCCCTGCCCACAGCTCAGCTGGGGCCTGGCCGCAGTTGCCGGCTGTGGCTCTCTGGTACCGCAGGGGACAATGTGGCCAGTCCTGGCACAGGTGGACTCTCGGGTCAGCAGTGCCCCCGTCACACAGCGCCGCAGCTCCTGCCCCACGGCCCCTGACCCCGGTGCGGGTGACTCCACAGCCTACCCGGCTCAGCGCCGGTGCCGGCCCGGAGCTGCGGGGTCCGTGGTCTGCAATCGCCCTTCCTTTGGGTGGCGGTGTCGGCTTTGGCTTTGGGGGTGCCCTCTGAAGTCAGGGCAGGAAGGGGCCGCTGGCACCGGGATTGACACTGAACATTCCAGCTGCTCTCCCGGGGTCCCCTGCTGACAGTGCTGCCTTGGTTTGCAGGATGAGTGGGACTGGGAGTGACCGAGAGCCCAGTGTCAGGGGAAGCAGAGCCGGATCCTCGCAGCCCCTCATGTTGTTCTCGCTGCAGGTGAGGAGGCAGGACAATGAACGTCGGCATTTGGGGGCCAGCAGGAGGGTGAAGGATGTTGTCCCGGCACCGAGGGGGTGTTTGCGCAGCCGACGCGGTCTCTGCGGTTTGTTTTCCAAAACTTACCCCTCACTGCCTGTGGGTTGGTTGGTAAAGCGCCGCGGAGGAGTGAGCCGCGCCCGCGCCGGCAGCGCTCGTCCACCTGGTGCGGTGGGATCTCGGGGACCCTGCTCCAGCGGAGGGCCTGGGTGCTCTTCCGAGTCCCTTCCAGGCCCTGTGAACCAGGGAGCTGGCGGAAGGGATGAAAACCCAGGCGACCCCGCAGAGCTGGGTCAGAGCCCTCTCAGCCGCCACACGCGCAGAGCTCGGGGTCATGGTTGCCGACAGGTGTGGGTCAGCGAGCAGAAGCTGGGAGAAGTGGCCTGAGCACAAATATTTACCCCGCAGGCAAGGACAGTTGGGAGCACTCAGCTCAGGGTTTAGCTCATCAAGCTGGTGACAGGTGACACGCTCAGCCCTGCCCTGACCCCGCAGACGGCTCTTGACTGAGCGCTCGTGGTTCTGCCCAGGCAGGGGACCGCGGCTGCTCCCCTGTTCCCTGGGGCAGCCTGTCGGCAGCAGGACAGGCACAGCCCTGCCTGTCCACACCAGGGCAGGGGTGCGCTGGAAAGTCCCTGCCGGTGCCGCTCGCAGGGAGCCCCCCGGCGCCTGCTGTCACCACAGGGAGGGATGGCCCCGCCGCTCCGGGGCAGTAACTGAGGGGCTGTCGATGGTTTGGTACCAGGTTTTACATCCCCAGGTCTGGGTCTATGAATGAGGGAGGGGAGCAGTCGGAGGACTGGCTCATCCTGCCCCAGCAGCAGCTCTGGCCCCCACAGTCCTGCATCAGCGATGTCCTGGGGTTTCTACAGAGCAACCCCTGCGAAGTCCGCTCGGTGTCTAGCGTGAGGACGGAGCTTGGAAATGACCCCCTGCTTTCCTTTCCAGGAACAGCCCCCTGCCCGCGGGTGTGGGGACCCCCCACAGCAGTGCTGCTGCAGAAACCCCATCCCCTGCCGCCATTCGCAGCAGGTGCCTGCTTGTTGACCTCTGCTGACACAGGTCCTGAGCAAAGCGCTGCGCGTCGGGTGCCTGCAGGGAGACGCGTGCTAGTCACTTCTGAGATCCGCTCAGGCAGCGGCAAACAAACTACAGAGCCCCCCAGACCCCACGGCTGTGCAGAGGCGGCTAGTGAAGTACTGGCGCGGGCAACCCCGGCCTCACGCTGAGCAGGACCCCAGTGCCAGCGGCCAGCCTGCACCAGAACACCCAGTAAGACGAGTCTGCAAAGAATCAGCTTCACGCATTTAAATGATCCCCTCAAACCAGCAGAAACCAGCGGAAACCAGCGGAAACCAGCAGAGTGCCGCTGGCCACTGGATCCCGGGGATCCCGCTGCGGCCGGGGGACTGCACTGGCTGATCTTTCGAGGTCTGTTCCAGTGCCTAACGTGCTGCGACCCTGTGGTTCCCGCTGGGCTGCGGTCCCCCCTTCCACTGCCGCGGGGTGTGCGAGGGGACCGGGTGGTTCTGGGCTGGAATCGCTGCCGTTTGGCGGTCACGCTGTTAGCATTGCGCGGCCGGACCTCGGCACTGAGCGGGGTGTTACCGGGTGAAGCCCTGCAGCGGGGCCGCCTGGCTGCGAAGGCTGCGCCTGCTGCTTCTTCTTCACGTCAGCCCCTTTTGTTTTACTTCGGTGTTTTCGGGACCAAGAGATTCCTTGAGATTCATGGTCTTTGAAAAGCTACAGAGGGTTTGAACGAAGCAGAAAGAACCCTTGTGGTGACAACCGCGGCAGCAGCCGCTGCTGCTGTCCTTTTCACCTTCCCTCTCCCGTCTCTGTGGCTGCAGGTAGTGGCTCCGGAGCAAAGGCAGTAAAGCCAGAGAGTTGGCAGTGAATTGGTGGAGAGAAGTAGTGAACGGGCCAACGAAAGAAACAGGTCAGTCTGAGTAAGGGATGGATTAGTGAATAAAAGATAAGTCAGCCAGTAAAAGTTTAGTGAATAGAGGATGATTTAGTGAATAAATGATAATTTAGTGAATTAAAGACAAATCGGTGAGCAGAAGAGATAAATTAGTGAATAAAAGACAAATTGGTGATTAGAAGAAATAAGTTTAGTGAATAGAAGAAATAAGTTAGTGAATAGAAGAAATAAATTAGTGAATAGAAGAAATAAGCTAGTGAATAGAAGACAAATTAGTGAATAAAAGAAATAAATTAGCGAATAAAAGACAAATTGGTGTAGAAGAAATAAATTAGCGAATAAAAGACAAATTGGTGATTAGAAGAAATAAGTTTAGTGAATAGAAGAAATAAGTTAGTGAATAGAAGACAAACTAGTGAATAGAACAAGTAAGTTAGTGAACAGAAGAAATAAATTAGTGAATAGAAGAAATAAGTTAGTGAGTAGAAGAAATAAGTTAGTGAATAGAAGACAAATTAGTGAACAGAACAAGTAAGTTAGTGAATAGAAGAAATGTTAGTGAATAGAAGAAATAAGTTATTGAGTAGAAGACAAATTAGTGAATAGAAGAAATAAGTTANTAGTGAATAGAAGAAATAAGTTAGTGAATAGAAGAAATAAATTAGTGAATAGAAGAAATAAGCTAGTGAATAGAAGACAAATTAGTGAATAAAAGAAATAAATTAGCGAATAAAAGACAAATTGGTGATTAGAAGAAATAAGTTTAGTGAATAGAAGAAATAAGTTAGTGAATAGAAGAAATAAATTAGTGAATAGAAGAAATAAGCTAGTGAATAGAAGACAAATTAGTGAATAAAAGAAATAAATTAGCGAATAAAAGACAAATTGGTGATTAGAAGAAATAAGTTTAGTGAATAGAAGAAATAAGTTAGTGAATAGAAGAAATAAATTAGTGAGTAGAAGAAAAGTTAGTGAATAGAAGAAATAAGTTAGTGAATAGAAGAAATAAGTTAGTGAGTAGAAAAAATAAGTTAGTGAATAGAAGACAAATCAGTGAATAGAAGAAATAAGTGAGTAGAAGAAATAAGTTAGTGAATAGAAGAAATAAGTTAGTGAATAGAAGAAATAAGTTAGTGAGTAGAAGAAATGTTAGTGAATAGAAGAAATAAGTTAGTGAGTAGAAGAAATAAGTTAGTGAATAGAAGAAATAAGTTAGTGAATAGATGAATAAATTAGTGAATAGAAGAAATAAGTTAGTGAACAGAAGACAAATTAGTGAATAGGAGAAATAAATTAGTGAATAGAAGAAATAAGTTAGTGAATAGAAGACAAACTAGTGAATAGAACAAGTAAGTTAGTGAACAGAAGAAATAAATTAGTGAATAGAAGAAATAAGTTAGTGAGTAGAAGAAATAAGTTAGTGAATAGAAGACAAATTAGTGAACAGAACAAGTAAGTTAGTGAATAGAAGAAATGTTAGTGAATAGAAGAAATAAGTTATTGAGTAGAAGACAAATTAGTGAATAGAAGAAATAAGTTATTGAGTAGAAGACAAATTAGTGAATAGAAGAAATAAGTTAGTGAGTAGGTGAATAAGTTAGTGAGTAGAATGAACGACTTTGTGAATGGAAGCGGTGGATTTGTGAGGAGAAGGACTCGGTGTCTGACAGACCCGGACACCAGTTCTTCTGGAGGCTGTGAAGGGGCTGAGCTCCTGCTGGAGAGACTTAACGTATCAGTGCTGCAGGGGCAGGGCTTGCTGCTGGGAAGATGTTTGGGGTGAACATGTGGGGTCAGGACAACCGTCCCCGTCGCTGTGGTGCTGCGGGGCTTTGTCCGTGTGTTTGGGGCTGAGTGCGCGGCCGGGGGAAGAAGGGGGTGGCGGCAGGGGTTGTAGCTGGAGGGGTTGTAGCTGGGCTCGGTGAGGCCCCTCTCCCTAGCTCGGGGTGCCCTGTGTTCTGCAGTGCAGGACGTGCCAGAGCCATGTGTTAGGGGCCCGGTGTCTGCGGGGACAGGGGGTGCCAGGTGGGGAAAGCGGGGGTTGTGTGAGCGGGATCTCCTTGGGCATGGCTGTTTGTCCTGTTGGAGTGAATCGCGGCCCCGGGTCACCGTCTGGGTCGTGCTGCAGTCCTGCCGAGCTCTCAGTCCTCTCCTGCAGCGAGGCGCTGGAGCTGCAGCAGGCTGCAGACGGCGTCGCGTTAACCCGCTTGCTGCTCAGGTTGTTGCCGCTCCGGGCGCTGGCCACCACCCCTTGCAAAGAGCTGCGGCCGCCGTGAGGAGGATGCGAGGTGGATCTCGCCGTGTCCCCGAGACGTGCCAAGTGGGGCTGCGGGTCACCGATCACCCTCCGTGCCCCCACACAGTGAGTGCAGGCGTGTGGGGGATGCGCTTGTTGCTTCCCCGCGGCCCTGAGGGCAGTGAGACCGGGCTCACTGTGTTGTCCGAGCAGCACTGTTTCTGGGGATGCTCCTCTGCTGGTGTGGGGTCCCCCCCTGCCTTGTTCTCTTCCGTTGCCAGAGCTCACGGGGTGAATCTTCACCCAGCAGCACCTTCCCGCAAGGACTTGGAACACCCTTCCTGTCTTAATTGCATGTCTTGGGTTACACCCTGCGCTGTCGGGACGATGAGAAGGCTCTTACATCACAGGCCAGAGCTGGCAGCGCGGCGCCGGGGCTGCAGGCACCGCGGGACATGGCCGCTCCGAGCGCCCCATCCCGGTCTGGGAGAGGCAGAGTGTTGCTGCTGGGTTCTCCGCTGCTCTGGTTCTTCTGACTCAAACTTCGCTCACCTCTTCCAAGCCTGTGAGTTGCAGTGTCGTCCCAGTGGCCTCCGACCGTCTTGCCCGTGGCTCTTCGTTCCCACCGTTGGGAGCTGGGGTTGCTTTCGGTGGCCTTCCCGCGCAGCACCTCCTTGAGCACGACGTCTGGCAGCGAGGAGCTGTCAGGTGATGTCTCTGTGGTTTGAGAGACACAATCGGGCTGTTCCTCGGTTGGGGCGTGACATTCACCCATTCTGCAGACCTTGGTGGTGGCCTCCAGGTGTCCGTTGGTTGTCACCCCGGAACTAACGCGGTGGCAAGGGGGGCAGCCGCTGTTGAAGGCAATTTTTCAGACACGGGTTGTTTCCGTGGCTTCAGAAAGAGGGCTCCCTTGATTGTGCGGGTTTAAGAGGGGGCTCCAGCGTCCCGGTGTTGACACCAGTGTTGTGCTTGGCCTCATCTTGTTAGCGCTGGTGGCTTCTTCCCCAGGCACGGTGTGCTGCCACTGCTGAAGCGACTCTGGATCCTGGTCTCCTGCTCTGCAGACTCTGACACCTTCCTCTGGAGGACCTGGGGACAGATGTAGTAGTTGCACCGGCGAATGTCTTCTGTGAGTGGTGGCAGCTGAGCGAGGTTTGCTTGGCCCCTGTGTCCCCACGAGTGAGGGTGAAGGGAGAAGAACAGAGGCAGCTGCAGCAGCCAGGACTTTCTTATCCTTCCTGGGAGACCTTGTGTTGGAAACTGAACCAGCAGAAAAGCCTGATGGTCACAGCAGAAGATGTTTTGGAAAGCAGGTGCTGAGCTGCTGCCTCTGAAGTGTAGCTGAGAACCCCACGCCAGCACCAAGCTGGCCTCTGGGCTTGTGTCTGTCTGAGCCCTGGGGTTACAGTGGCCATCCCTGCCCATCCTGAGCTTTGACAGGGTTAGTCTGTGGCTGAGGGATGGTGTTCGGTGGTAACTGGGAGCTACCTGGTGCTCAGCCTGGGGCACAGTGGGCAGCTGTCTGCCTGCATTCCGCGAGATTTTCCTCCCTTTGGGCCACAGACTGGCAGAGCTGGGAGGGACCTCTGGAGACCCTCCAGTGCAACCCCCCTGCCAGAGCAGGGTCCCCTAGAGCAGATCCCATAGGAACAGTCCAGGTGGGTTTGGGATGTCTCCAGAGCTGGAGACTCCACAACCACTCAGGGCAGCCTGCGACAGGCTTTGCCACCCTCATGGGAGAAGTGCTTTTCCTGATGTTTGAATGAAACCTCCTGGGTTCCAGTTAGTGCCCAGTGCCCCCTGTCCTGTCACTGGGTACCACCAAGAGCAGCCTGGTCCCATCCTCCTGACACCCACCCTGTAGAAACTTCTAATCCTTGGTGAGATCCTCCCTCGCTCTCCTGCTGTCCAGGCTGAGCAGCCCCAGCCCTCTCAGCCTCCCCTCACAATGAGGATGCTCCAGCCCCCTGAGCATCTCAGTGGCTGCACTGGACTCTCTCCAGTAGCTCCCTGTCCCTCTGGAACTGGGGAGCCCAGTACTGGACCTAGGACTCCATGTGAGGCCTCTGCAGGGCAGGGCAGAGGGGGAGAAGAACCTCCCTCAGCCTGCTGGCCCCACTCCTCTCCTTGGAGTGTGGTCCAAGAAGACTTGGCCACAAGGGCCACTGCTGGCTCATGCTCAGCCTGTGGGCCACCAGCACCCCCAGGTCCTTCTCCCCAGAGCTGCTCTCCAGCAGGTCAGTCTCAGAAAGGGTCCCTGGAGACAGTAAAGGTGGGTAATGCAAGGAGCAGGCGCTCAGGGCTGCGCTGCAAGGTGAGGCCTCAGCTTGGCTTCCGTTATAGCTGGTGCAGAAAACCCTGTTGCAAGAGAGAAGCTCCAGTGGATCCCTTTTCCCCACTATCTCTGTCACCCTGGGTGCCAGGCGTCGGGCGTGACCCTGTCGCTTAGCGGTACGGGCACAGGTAGCGCGCACGGTGGTTCCTGTCGTGATGGAGAACATGTGGACCGCTGCACCAGTGGATCCAGTGCGGTCCGTACCCCGCACTGCAGAGGTCCCCGAACCCCAGCCAACACCCCGGGTGTGAGCACTGCCGGCATCAGCGCTGGGGGCTGCTGAGGAGCGGTGGTGCCGGGGCCGAAGCGCAGGTCTGGCCGTGCAGCTCGGAGCCGGTGGCAGAGCAGGCAGTGGCTGTGCAAGCCCTCCATGAGGTCTGAGCGATGCTGTGCCGTGCGGTGACAGCCTCCTGGAAGGCAGAGGTGTCAGGTGCAGCAAGTGTCCCGTGACTTGAGGAAAGGGCAAAAGGTGAGTAGTGCTCAGTGCCGTGCGCGGTGGGCACCGGCACCCGGCACCAGGCTGTGCGTGGGCCTGCACTGCTGACCCCCAGAACGTGGCCGTGCCTGTGACTCGCAGTTCGCAGCCAGAGCAGCAGTGTCTGCCTCTCGCCTCTCCTTTTCCTCCCTGTCTCTCCTTTGGGGTGACAAGAGGTTTCTCTGGAAGCGGGGAGTCTGGGTGCAGGCCCTGAGCAGGCCGTGTTCCAGCCCCCCAGGCACAGGTCAGACCTGCTCTGGGACCTCCCAGACTCCAAGTCAGGGTGCTGAAGCCTTGTCCCTGCTGCAGCTCTCTGCACTCGGGGGCACCCCAAGCAGACATCTCCCTACTCCCCAGCCTACAGCTGGAAACACAACCTAGCCCAGTCAGCGCTGCCCCAGCACAGCCACCTCACGCTGGGGCACGTCCGACTCCGGGGGGACCGCTGTGACAGGTGGAGGAGGTTTCTCTTCTCGATGAGGGGATCCTGGATCCTGTAGCAGCTGCTTGTCTTTAACTGCGATGTTAATCCCAGTTCTGTCCCAGTTCGCCTCTCACCATCACTGCTGCACTCAACAGAACTCGTTCCCTGTTTCTCGGGGGAGAGGCCAGCTCTAAGACCCACTGGCTGCTGCGGAGCTGGGGCTACCTGCCGCCTATGCTTGGTGCAGGACCTGCAGACAGTCCAGAGGTGAATCACATCTTGTCTGACAGGAGCTTTTCCGAAGGGACATTGTGACTTGGGGTCTGTCACGTGGAGCTTGGCTGCTCTCAGGTCTCAGCTCCAGAATCTGTTGGGGTGTGAGTAAGTAACTGGGTGGTGTAAGATGCTCCGCGGCTGAGTGACCTGGTGCGGGCTACCGCTGGCGCTGGGAGAAGGGGTCTGAACCCCGCACAGCTCTGAGTCTGCTCCTCACACAGCGACACCCAACCTGCTGGGAGGGCTGGAGGTACCGGCGGGAGGGCGAGAGAAGGGTTTCTGGTCCGTGAGCCCCATGGGGTGTGGTTTGTGTGGCGGCTGTGCGGCTCTGACGTGGCCGGGTGCCTTTTACACGCGGAACGGGTCGGCAGCAGGGAAGGGAGTGCTGAAGTTCTCAGAACAATAAACCCGGGATGGAACTGCCCAGGCATTTAATTAATGATTTGGGCAGTGTGCAGCGAGTGAGACGGAGACGTGCGCAGCGGTGTCAGCTCAGGAAGGGGCTCCAGCTCGAGCTCAGCTTCCAGGGTCTTGCTGCGCCCCACAGACATGGGGCCAGTCCCACGCAGCTGAGCGCAGACCTCCTCCGGGCGCTGAGGGGTGTTCTGGTTTGCAGTGACGACACAGGAGGGAACCAGCAGAGCAGTCGCCGGCTGTGATGTCTGTGCTCTGGTAGTGTCACCCACAGGACCCTGGCGGGGTCCCAGCGTCACCGTGGGCAGCTGCAGCCACCACACAGGCTGTGTCAGTGCCCAGCGCTGGGCAGTGCTGGACCTGCAGGAGATCACGATCCTCAAAGTCCTGAGACAGACCTTGCGCTTCCATTAAACCCTTGTGCTGCCTTTTGGTGGGTTACGGTGAAATGCAAACCCACGCCCCCAGCCAGAGCCACGGTGATCGCCGTGGCTGGGTTTGGCAGCAGCCGTCCAGAACTACACTGCACAGGCAGGACCAGGGCAGCTGCCTGTCGGCACCGGGGCCGTGTCACGGGATAAAACCCAGGACACCCTGCGCGTGAGGCGACACCTCCGAACCCTGTGGCGGCGGGAGGGCTGCCTCGCTGAGGCACCTAACACGGGCTCTTCTCGGGATGTGGACAGCGCTTTGTAGCCCGGTCAGAGGCTCTTCGCCCTCCTCATCATCATGTTTTTATCACCTGCCCAGCAGCAGCCGGGAGAAGTCTGAGCGCTCCGCTGCCCGGGCCGCGCTGCCGATGTGCTGCGTGAGGCTGGCCTCTGCCCGGGGAGCTGCGTGAAGGTTAAACCAGAGCTTGTGGAGAGCCTTTGAAGGACACTCTCCATTAACACCAATGACCCAGTTCAGGTAGAACAATCAGCTGAGGATCCTGTGGTGTCAGAGTGGAGCTGTGGAGGGTGCTGGTAGCCAGAGAGCCCCGGTGTCTCTTCCCGACCAGCACACGCCTGCTTTGTCTGCGGCAGTGCCTTCCATCTCCCCCGCTGGCTGCTGCCGTTCTGGTCCAGCTCTTGCAAAGTGCTGCTGGTGCTGGAGCTGGCCAGGCCCTGTGTCCCAGTGGGTCGCTGTGGCTGGACGCGGTCGGGGTGAGCTGCCGGGCTCTGTCGCAGGCAGGGCAGTGAACGATCAGCTGTGCCCGCACGGTGTTGGCACCACGGGGTGGTGTGTTCTGGTGAGCCAGGCTCTGACCGCAGCGCTCGCAGAACTTGTGATGGTTTGAACTGGAGTGAAGCGCTTCACGCCAGGGTTTTGTGGCGGGGCTGCTGCAGCGCCGGAGCTGGGGCAGCGTGTGGGGTGTCCGAGTGCAGAGTGACCACGGGGATCTCATTAAACAGCTTTTCTCTCTGCAGTGGGGCGCCGAGCGCAGGGTGTGAAGCTTTCCCAGACACACGTGCGTGCCGTGCTGAGCCAGCCGCCGAGCCCTGGCTGCTGTAGGAGCAGCGGTCTGACACATAAAATACCCTGTGGAAATGACCCCTGAGGGGAAAGCGGGGGAGACGTAGCCCTCAGAGCTGTTTTGTGAGCAGTGGAGCAGCTTCCCAGGTCGCTCTTTTTCTAACCCGGGTTTCCCTGCACCCTGTCTCACGCAGCCTGCGGGCCCCGGGGTCGTCGGAGGTGTCGGAGCAGCGGTGGCTGCTGTGGGGTGACTGCAGGCATTGCGGGGCCGATGCAGTCGCTGGTGCCAGCCGTAACCGCAGGGGCCCGCGCAGACACGTGAGTGCAGGCGCTGGGTCTCCCGCAGGTCTGCGCGGGGTGTGAGCCCGGGCGCAGGGGACGGCGCAGGGCGCTCGGCACCGGTCGGCTCCTCTCTGTCAGCGCGTCTGCCTGTGCGGTGTGGGGGCTCTGCGTAATTGACAGTCTTCCAGATGCCTGCTGTCAGCTTCCGCTCGTCCTGACATAAAACCCCGTATGCATAATTTATCAGTGTCATGCACGCGGCTGCGGATCTCGTTGTGGAACTGAAGTGGGAGATGCCGGTTCCTGGCGCTCTGTGGCAGCCAGGTGCTTCGGGGTGTCTCTGCAGGCGGTGGGTGCCCCAGCCCCTGTCTCACTGGGTCGGACGGGGCTGCTCTGGCATGGAGAGCACTGTGCGGTGTCAGGGAGCCCTGCTGGAGCGGCAGGCTGGGGCACGGAGCAGGTCGGTGGCGGGACAGGGCTCACGGCTGCGTCCGGAGGACGGCGGGCGCCAGGCTAAGAGAAGCATCGCCACCTCTCCCCTGAGATGTTCCGCGTTTGCTTTCCTTTCTGTCCTGCTCCGTGTGTCGCAGCGGGAGGGACCGCAGAGGCTTTTCGCAGGGCACCTTGGCGTCCCTGAGCCTGGCCCGGCACAGACAGGAGCGGCCCGTGCGAGCCCACATTGGCTCTTCTGCAGGGTGGAGCTGGCTCGCCGCTCTCCCTGCCGCCGCTGCGAGCGGCGCTTCCCTGGCACACGGTGGGTGCGTGAGAGGCTGTTCGGCACGCCTGCCCGCGTTTTGTCTTGGCCCCAGCGGCCGAACAACACGCCGAGCGCTGCGACAGGTAGATCGCGGGGTTTACCTGCTGCAGGGCCGCACCGCCAGCCCTCTCCTCGCCGCGGGGCCGCCGCCTGATTAGTTGAGTGCGGCAGATTTTCAATTTAAATGTAAGTTCATCTGGTTGATTAAAAATGTAACAGAACATTATCTGCCGCAAATAAATTCCAGAGGAAGAGATGATTCCGGCTGTTTGAAATAACATCTGTTTGCGTTGGCGGGGAGCAGATGATTAATGCCGCTCTAATTTCGAGGTTTACCAGTCCGGCTCACCTGTCTCTTTGCTTGGGTAGCTGGAATTGATGGCTGTCGGGCATAAACATTTACCTGTTGATGTTTATTTGATGGGTTTCTTTCTTAAGGATAATATGGAATCCCATCACTAGGCATTCATTTACTCGCTGCTCGTCAAGATGATTGACAGCCCTGCCAGCAACGGAGGGAGAGGTTTTTACTTCCTGGCACCCGCCAGAGAAATTCACCTCGAGGCGATAACTGCCTCGCGGGGCAGAGCATATCCCGCTGATCTTTCCCTCCCTCCCGGCGGTTGCTGTAATTGTGCCACAGGGAGGCCGGAGGCTGCCGCGAGCCCGGCGCGAGGTGGGTGCCTGGCGCAGAGCGGGGCCGTCCCGGCATGGGTTTGGCACGATGCCGTGGCTCGGCTGAGCTGCGGAGTGAGACGAGGAGGTGCGTGGAACCTCATCCTGCCCCAGCACCCGGCTGCGGCTCTTCTGGCCAGTCCTGGGCGAGAGCCCTGCCCGTGGCGATGCCCATGAGCCCTGGCATCATCGCTGCGCGAGCTCTGCTCTGGCTGGAAGAGATACTGGATGTTGGGGCTCGTGCGAGCAAACGTGATGGGGCTCAGGATGGTGCTGGCCTTGTGGCCACCTGCAGCTACTGGTGGTTGTCCATAACCAGCAGCTGCCGGTCTCGGTGGAGCAGAGCTGCAGGCAAACCCCACCCCAGGGATGGTACCTGGGGTGCAGTCAGGAGAGTCTGTGTGCCGGCTGGTGGGACTGGTGTCTCTGGACATGGGGCCTTGTCTGTGTCCCCGTTACGGAGGTCTTGGCTTTGTGGGAGCTGCGTTGGCTTAGCGCTGCTGGGCAGGTTGTTCAGGTCTGGGTTTTTAAAGCAGAAAGAGGGAGAAACTTCTGTTTCTGGGTGATGGAGCCCTGGCTCAGGCTGCCCACAGAGGTCGTGGAGTCTCCTGCTGTGGAGACATCTCAAAGCCTGAGTGTCTTCCTGGGCAACCTGCTCCAGGTGGCTCTGCTGTGGCAGGGGGTTGGGCCAGATGGTCCCCAGAACTCCGTTCCAGCCAGTCTGTGATCACAGAATCACTCCACTTAGAAAAGACCCCTGGGATCATCGAGTCCAGCCACCTGCCCTGCCCTACAAGGTCACCTCTAAACCAGATCCCTCAACACATGATGATCTCGAAACACATCCAGGGATGGCGACTCAGCCACCTCCCTGGGCAGCCTGGTCCAGCGCCTGAATGCAGTGGAAGGCCTCCTGCAGTCACCCATGTCCTGTCCCAAAGCAGTGGGGAAGTCTCCATGTTGGTGGCTGCTCAGGAGGTTTTCAAAGGCAGTTTGAAGAGATGTGACTCGTGCCCTGGGGCCACCAGGAGTCCCTGCTCCTCCCTGTCAGCAGCACAGAGCAGGGTCAGGGCTACTCTGCTTTCTCTTGTTGCCACAACAGCTTGGAAGAGTCCTAACTTGGGTTGTGTGATATTGGACCTGCGTGGACACAAAACCCTTCTGCACCCTCATGATGTGGTCGGTGTCAGCAGTAGGACCTCCCCCGGTCACCCCTCGCTCTCCACTGAATTCCAGGAGCAGCCCTTGGGGTTCAGCTTTGTCTCCAGGAAGTTTGATTGCCCTAAAGCTGGGTCTTTAGCTTGGAAAAGAGGGTGACCTCATTCATGTCCATAAATATGTGAGGGGTGGGTGTNGATTCTACGATTGGTCTAGGTGGTCTTTCGAGGTCCCTTCCAATCCCTAGTGGTTCTGTGGCTCTAACTGCAGTGTGGATTTGCTTGTTTGGGTGCCATTGTGCTCCCTAAGAACGCGGTCTGTTCCGGCACGGCGCCGACGCTGCTGGGGCCGGTGGGTCTGTCGGCTGGAGACATGAATGGCTCCTACTTGACACCACTGTGAAAACGGGCACGCCGTGCCCAGGCAGCTTGGAAAGCCCCCTTTCCTCTTTGTTTTGCATTGTTGTGGCCCCTGTATGGCCAATACGGAGCGGCCCTATGTGCCGGGCATGTAAATAAACCTATCAGGGGTTTCTTCGGCAAAGTCTATCTCTCTTTATTATTTACCGGTGAAAGGGTCATTGTGCCTTCAGATCTGGGGGCTCAGGGCTAATCCCGGCTGCGTGGAAAACAAGGGGGTGTACTTCAGAGGATTTGCTGAAGTTCCGCTATTGTTGCCCCGTGCAGTCTCCAAACGCGGCGTCAATGGGCCGAGATGACCTCATCTTCGGCCGCCGCTAATCCACCGCCTCCGCTTCCCCGGCGCCTCGGAAAGTTTGTTTGAGGAGGCTCGCGCTGGATAAAGGCGGCGCTTTGCATAAGTCGTAAAGTCACGGTTAAACAAGTGCATCTGCGTCGCTGCTGCGCGTCCGGCGGGAAAGCACGCAACGCACCACATCCCCACTGGTTCCGCGCGCAGGGCGGCACTGGGCAGCCGCGGTTCGGGGTGCTGCTGCCGGTCAGGGCTGCTTCCTCACGTTGTCTCTTTGCCTCAGGCGTGACCCCGGGTGAGGTGCTCACCCAACGCTGGTGCTGAGGTGCGTGGTGGTCTCAACTGCCTGGTGGCCACAGCACCCGGCAGGTGTCTGCCCCCAGGGGAGCCGTTTTCCCCCGTTAATGGCCGGAGAAGTCCAGAGGAACCCAGGGGACCTTGAGCCCAGCGGCACCAGCTGAGGAAGGGCAGGGTGATGGCTGCTCTGGTCTCCCTCAGGCTCGCTGCTGTCCCGCAGGACGGGCTCGCTGTGGTCCCTTCTAACCCAGACTGACCGTGTGACTTGGTCTGGGTGGTCCTGCTGCGGCAGGGGATTGGGCTGGATGATCTCTCGAGGTCCCTTCCAATCCCTGATGACTCTGTGATTCTAAAATCTCCAGCAAGAGGGGTGAGAACCCTCTGTCCCACCAGGCGGAGGCCAGACTGCACTGAGCATGGCGTGAACCAGCCAGGTATCGGCTCCTTGCAGCGGAGACAGCAGGACCTCTGCACCCCCGTGTCTGCTGCTCACAGCGTGCTTCACTGTCCTGGAGATCTGGAGCTGTGGCCTTGGGACAGCTGGGTTGAGGGCTGGACTCAACAATCTGGAAGGTCTTTTCCAGCCTGAATGGTTCTGTGGTTCATGTCAGGGCCCTCCCAGCCAAGGCTGGGCAGGATGGATCATTGAGGCTGGGCCTCCAGAGGTTCCTTTCAGCCTAAGAACGTTCTGTGGTTCTTCTAGTGTGGGTTCTGTTCCTACAATGGGTTCTGTTGCTGGTGTGGCTTCTGTAACTGGAGTGGGTCCCTGTGTGAAGCTGCTGGCCTCCAGCACAGGACCTGGTGGAGGACAATGTCCTTCTCCCTGGTAGAAATGTCCCCAGCACTCTTGGCCCTGCTCGATGGCCACATGGGTTCAAGAGCTTCAGAAACCCCTCCAGCAGATTTTGCTCTGGGTGCAGGGGACAAGAGGTTTTCACAGCCCAGCAGAGGAGACGAGTTTGCCTGGGACACCCCTACACCCACCACTCTGATGATGGAAGGTGCAGCTCGAGGTGTCTGTGGGTGCTGTCCCTCTCCAGCAAGAGCTGGAAGGATGTTGTTTCACCAATTCTTCTCTGAATCTCAGAATCACTGAGGCTGGAAAAGCCCTCTGAACTCATCCAGCCCAGCACAGGAGCCAACATCATCACATCAGACAGACCAGGGCACTGAGCTTCAGGGGTTCTTGTGGCCAAAGTGTAGGACCCTGCCCTTGGCCCTGTTAAACCTCATCCTGTTGGCCTCTGCCCACTGACCCAGTCTGTCCAGGTCTCTCTGAAGCATCTTCCTCCCCTCCAGCAGATCAACACTGACCCCCCCAGCTTGGTGTCATCTGCAAATTGACTGAGGGTGGACTCCATCCTCTCACTGAGGTCATCAGTAAAGATGTTGAATCTTCTCATCGAAGGTCTCAGCTAGCTCCTGGTGCAGCAGAGAGATCAGGCTCTGGGAGGTCCTTTCTTTGGAGGTTTCTGAGGAGGTGGGACCCATCTCTGTGTTTCACATTTTATGTCAGTGAGGACTGACAGTGGAGAACGACCAACAGAAGAGTTTTGGTGGTGCCACCCCAGGACACCATTAGGGTGCCTCACAAACAAGAGCTGTGGGGGCTGCTCGACGCTCAGAGGACACCTGCGTTTGTTGGCTCCTCATCAGTCAGTCATGGGTTGGCAGAGGAACCATGAGGTGTGAGGGAAGCCCAGGGAGGTGTCTGTGCTGGTGCGCCCCACGCCCAAGTTGGCTCTGTCAGCACCTGGTGAATTCCCGGACTTGTGAGCCTGCTGGCTCCCTTCTCCCTCACCTCAGCCCTTCCCTGGACTTTCTGCACCCCTGTTCTGATCCCGCTCTGACTGCAGCTGGGGGATCAGGTCGGGGTGCCAGGAGGGAGCCTTGTAGTGTGGAGCGGAGCCCGCGGTGGTCCTGGCGCCTCTGCTCTTGTCGTGTTGATCCTGTGGACCCTGGAGCAGGCGTCTGCCGCCGCTGCACCGCAGGAACCTCTTGTACCAGCAGCTCCTGCTGGGAGCACGACTGCCCCGGTGCTGGAGGTGAGGTCCAGCTTGCAGCACCTGCCCAGCGCCATGTGTCCTTGCCAGCAGCGCTGCGCTGTGCCCGGGGGCGATGGGGCAAGTGTCTTTCTGCGGCCGGAGCCCTGTTCTGCTGAGAGACGCGGTGGCCCAGGGGCTCTTGGACGCCCGCAGGGCCAAGGGATCTGTTGTCCTCCATGTTCACGTCGCCGCACTGCAGAGTCAGGGGTGCCAGACCCCCGGGTCCTGCTGTCAGTGCCTCATCCATGAAGCAAACAGCAGGGTGCGTGCAGCCGTGACAACACCCATGGGTGCAGGGTGTGGTCCTCACTGGTGGAAGCATCTCTCCGTCGGCGTGTTTTTGCCATTCGGGGTTCCCCGTCTGCGCTGGCCACGTTTGTGTGGTCTGGCCCCTCTTGGAGTGGTGCAGGTCGGGAGGGCTGTGCCGTGGGGACACGCAGCCATGGGCTGCCGTCCGCACGCCGTTTGGACGTGGCGAGAAGCTGTCTCTTTCCCCGGTCACTCCTGGTTTCAGCGCACCGGCGCGTCCTGAGCGTTGCAGCAGCCTCGGGAAGCTCAGAGCCTGCAGAACCCTTCCTGGTGGAAACCACGCGGCTGGACTCCTCGCACAGGTCTGCTGCAGGTCGCCGTGCCCGCCGGGTGCCGCTGCTCTCGGGCCCGATGGTTTCTGGCAAACGAGGCCTCAGACGGGCCGAGGTGGCCTCGGCCGCTGGCCGGGGAGCCGGCCCCTCACAGACCCGCTGAGGGGTGCTGGCGGGGCTCCGTGGCCGGCAGAGGTGCGCTGGTTTCCCTGCTGTTGGTGGCCGCTCGGGAGGTCTCCTTCCAGCTCCCGGGGCTCTGGCAGGCGGATGAAGGTGACTTTTCTCCTCCCCACACAAAGGGGCTTCGCAGGGTTCTCACCGCTCCCTGGCGTCCTGGTACCGGGGCATCTCAGGCTGCGCAACGGGCACGGGGCTGCTGGCGGCTGCTCTGCCTGGGGGTGAACAGTGGCCAGGGGCATGTGCCGGCCACATTTGTCTCGTCATCCCTCCAGAGCCTGCGGAGGGGTCGGGGGGGTCCAGGTCTCTCACGGGTGCCCGTCTGCACAGCCCCCTCCTGCATGCTGTGCGAGACCCCGGTGAGGGCAGCCAGGACGAGGGTGAGGAGACCGGGGTGACGGGTTCCGGGACAGACAGCACGTAGCAGCAGCCAGAGGCGGGTTCCCAGAGCTGCAGAGCCCCCATCGCGGCGCAGATGCCGCGAAGTCATTTAACAAGCCGCATGTTCCTTTATCCACTCTGGGGTAATTCAGAGATTATAAACTGTAATAGGATTTATCACATTATGCTGTTCAATCTCTGCGGCTTCACAAACACGCTGAGCGGTGCTGGCACAACCTGCCGCTTGCCGTTGACGTGACGGTGCCCCGGCGGGAGGAAACAACCGGCACGGGATCGTCCCAGGGGCTCGTGTCTCCCGCTGCCTTGGCTGGACCTGGAGGGATCTCTACAGAGCAGTGATAGGACAAGGGGCAGCGGGTGTGAGCTGGAGCAGAGGAGGTTCCGCATCAGTGTGAGAAGGACCTTCTTCCCAGNATGGGACTGGATGATCTGCACCAGCGAGTCCTCGTGTGAGGGGCTTTGTGTCCCCATGTCAGTGAGATGTGGGACTCAAGGATGTGCTCTGAAGGTCTCCTTGAGCTGGGGAGAAGACAGGACTACTCTCTGCCCTCTCTGCCACGCCACAGAGTGTGTTGCTCTGAGTGCTGGTGGCAGGAGATTCCTCCTGTAGGGTCTAGAGCCAGAGGTACCTGGGAAAGGCTGGTGGAAGCAGAGGGTGCTGTGCCAGCCCCTGGGCGCTCGGTTCTCAGTGGGTGCTGACACGCAGCCCCCTCTCCTCGGTGCAGGACACTCCTGCACCTTCCCTTCATGTGTCTGTGCTGTCCTTTTAGTGCCCTTTGTGACCTCCAGCCCTCACACAAAGTGCTTCCCGGTGGGGCTGGTTTTGGGGGTCCCCATGAAAACCCCTGCTTTGGGCTGTACATATCTGTCCAGTCCTCCAGCCTCGAGTGGCCGGGCACCCCTGGTCCCTGGTTTGCTTTGCGCCCGGCCGCTGGTGGTGATTGAAGGGACCTGGTGATGCTTCACCAGTGGCTGTTGTGTGAACCTGCTTCAGGTCCGGTCGGCACCGGGGCTTGACTGATGGTCCTACAGGTCTTTTCCAACTTGACCAATCCCACGATTGTCTCTGGGGAAGGGAGAGCCTCCCAGGCTCTTCCAGGGGATGTGCTGGACAGAAGGCTTGGGCAGCTGTGCTGAGCTCAGCCTGGTGGTGCCGTGGCTCTGCCCGAGGCAGCTGCGCGCAGGGCCAGCCCCGTGAGCGCGGGGTCTGTGTTCCGTGCCCGCGTTGTGCCACTGCCGCGCTGCCCAGTGGTCCTTCGCGTGCGTGAGACACACCTCAGAGCTCCCGGCACGGCAGGGACGCGCCCCGCGTTCACCCAGCCGTGTAGCACCGTGGGGTGCCTGGCTCGCGGCGCCCAGCGGTGGGCCCGTTCCCGCGCCGCAGCGATGTGGTGCGTGAGCGCTGGCAGCTTGCCTTCACCCTTCATAGAGTCATAGAATCGTGAGGGACTGGAAGGGACCTCGAAAGATCATCCAGTCCAATCTCCCTGACACAGCAGGATCACCCAGACCAAGTCACACAGGAACAGATCCAGGTGGGTCTTGAGCATCTCCAGTGATGGAGACTCCACGACCACCCTGGGCAGCCTGTTCCAGTGCTCTGTCACCCTCACCATGAAGAAGGTCCTTCTCAGACTGATGTGGAACCTCCTGTGTTCCAGCTCACACCCGCTGCCCCTTGTCCTATCACTAGATGCCCCTGAGCAGAGCCTGGCTCCATCCTCCTCACACCCACCCTCCAGCCCCTCTTCCCTGGAGCTGGTCCCACCTCTGCGAAGTGCTGTGGTCAGGACCACTGCGTTCTGCGGTGCAGCCTTTGTCCTGGGCTAGTGGCGAGGGTCCGCCACGCAGCAGCATCTCCGCCTCCTTCTCCTCGCCGTGCGGCGCTCAGCCAAGTCCTTCCAGCATCCTCCAGGAACTTCCCGGGAGGAAGACCCGGGGAAGCAGGTGTGGCACCAACGAAGATGTCGGCTTGCCGGCGCATGTCGCCACGCAGGTCCGCCCTGCGCGGCCGGCCTCCGCCGCTCACACAGCCCCTCGGCGCTCGGCTCCCTCCTCAGAAAGGACCTTTTCTTCGCGTGAAATAAGCCCTGGGTGTTTATTTAGACGTCCAGCGGGACCTCGCGCGGGGCCGCGATTGTGTTGTACTGGGAATTAATCCAGTTAGTCATGGCCAGCCCGGCTCGGCCTCCATCCCTCTCCTTTCTGTTTCAGGCAGGGCTGAGCCGCCACAGCCGGCGCCCGGGACCCTCGTTGGACGATTAAATCTCTGAACTCGCTGACGTCTGGGAGGAGGAAGCAGGAGCCCCCTCCGCTGCGTTTAGTTCATTTCGGGAACCCCTCGTCTTCAGTGGCCTGGGGTCTGCATAGGGAGAGATGAAACCTGCAGACAGAGCTGGGTCTGGTGGTGGGGCTGCCCATGGCGTGGGGTGAGGAGAGGGAGCGGTGCTGCCCTGCACAGAGAGAAGCCGGGGGACACTGGGGAATGGGTGCTGGGGGTTTGTGGTGACACTGGAGATAAAGACACCAATCCCCATGGGACTGAGGGGCTGAGGCGGGAGAACGTGTCCATGGTCTGTCCCAGGAAGAACTAGCCTGAGGGTATAGGGAGAGGTCTCCTGGTACATGGTCACTGGAGGACTTCTGCACCCATCCACGGACGCCGTTGGAGCTCCTGGAGACCTGACCTGGTGTGACTTCTCCTGTCCTCTGTGTCCATGAGCCATGGCCCACTCTGGGTATCATCCCACCAGGGTCAGGCTGTCCAGCAGCTGGGCAGTGGGTGCTAGAAAACATCTACCCTTCTGCTGGGTCTCCCATACAGCTGCTTGATCTCGTTGACTGGAAGGGCTTCTGCTGGGGCTGCTTAGTGCCAGCTGTGAGCTGAGAGCAGGAGGTTGTCACTGGCCATTGTGGCTTTGCATGGGATGGAACCCGCCTGGTGTCCTCCTGGCCTTTCCCCTGCAGCTTCAGGTCCCAGGAAAAGTAGCAGGACAGAGGTAGGAATTGCAGCACCTGAAGTGCACAGAGGAGCTCAAACCGCAGTGTGTTTGGTGCTGGAACCCAGCAGCTGGGCTTCGGTCCCACCTGCGCTCCCTCTGTGCCTCCACAGTGCTGCCAGAGCAGGAGGAAACTATCCAAAGTGCCCCAAAGAGTGGGGCTGGGGGTGGATCAGAACTGGGGGTCTTTAGGAGATGGAGAGGGGTTTTCCTCCCGCTGTGCTCTGCCCTGGTGAGACCACAGCTGGAATCTTGTGTCCAGCTGTGGGCCCCTCAGCTCCAGAAGGACGCAGAGCTGCTGGAGAGAGCCCAGCGCAGAGCCACAGGGGTGATGGAGGGAGGGGGACATCTCCCCGCTGAGGAGAAGTTGAGGGAGCTGGGGCTCTGGAGCTGGGAAAAAGGAGCCTGAGGGGTGACCCCATGGATGTTGATCAAGATGTGAAGGGTGGGTGTGAGGAGGATGGAGCCAGGCTCTGCTCAGGGGCACCCAGTGACAGGACAAGGGGCAGCGGGTGTGAGCTAGAGCAGAGGAGGCTCCACATCAATGTGAGAAGGACCTTCCTCCCAGTGAGGGTGCCAGAGCCCTGGCAGGGGCTGCCCAGGGGAGGTTGTGGAGTCTCCTTCTCCGGAGACATTTCAAACCCTCCAGTTCTGTGTGACAGGATCTAGGGGATCCTGCTGTGATGGGGGAACTGGGTTGGATGATCTTTCCAGGTCCCTTCCAATCCCTAGTGCTCTGTGGTTCTGTGAGCTGGTGGAGCTGGTGCCTGCAGCGTCCTGGTCCTGAAGCACCAGGGAGCTAGATCAGTTTGTTGGGGCGACACAGTGGCTGGGGTGCTGGTTGTTCTGCTCCTACCCCAGGAGCGTTGCCGGCACAAGGGAGCGTGGGTGCGGTCCCCGAGGTCTCCTGAGTGTGTTCCCGAGGCGTCTGCAGCCACGTGTGTGGGTCAGGCCAGAGGGGTGAGCCGCGGGGACGCCACAGACGCAGGGCTGAGTCTGGCTGGGAGGATCTTGGAGCTGGGACCTGCCCTGCCGGCGTTCACACCTGGCGGTGCTGCTGCCAGGCACTGCCGCGCGGAGCTCGGGCGTGCGGGTGCAGGCGGGGTGTCCGCGACGGGTTTTGCCAACCGCAGACGCGTTCTGTTTGCCGTTGTCTCGCAGGGGCAGAGTCAGGGTGATGAAGTCAGGGTAAAACCAGGATCATGGAATCGCTGTGCTTGGAAGAGACCTCCAAGATGATTTAGGATCCAGCCTCCAACCTTCAGCACTGCCAGGTCACCCCTAACCCCTGCGCCTCAGCTCTGTGTCTCTGCCTTTCCAACCCCTCCAGCTGTTCCAGCCTGTTTCAGTGTCTGATGACCCTGTGGGTGAAGAACTTCTTCACAACATCCAGCCTGACCCATCCCTGCTGCAGCTGCAGCCACTTCCTCTGGCCCCATGGCTTGCCACCACCCTGGCAGCTGCTCCCCAGGCCCCAGACCAGTGCCTCCTTCCAGTGAGCTGGATCACAGGGCCTGGTGTCACTGGAGCACAGGCAAGAGCAGGCAGAGCTGTACGGGGGTGAGTGGAAGACACTGGCTGGGAGCTGGTTCAGGTGCTGCTCCACCCCCAACAGATGGTCCCGTCCAGCCTTCAGCCTCCATGTCTGCTGCGGCTGGTCATGGCTCCAGGGCTCACGTGGGAGAAGCAGAAGCTGGTCCTTCCCTCAACAGGCCTTGGGTTTACCTGTCCCAAACCACCTCTCTTGAGGGCTTTTCCCAAACCAGCTTCATCACCGCTGGGCACCTCATAGACTAGAATCATTCAGGTTGGAAAAGACCCCTGGAGTCACTGAGTTCAACCATCATCCCCACTCTAGAAGGTCCTAAACCACATCCCCCAGCACCACATGCAGGTGACTTCTAAACGCATCCAGGGATGGGGACTCAGCCCCCACCCTGGGCAGCCCAGTCTGGTGCTGGTGCGAGGTGCTGGTCTCTTGCTCTGGGGAGGCTTCCTGCCCTACGGCCGGGGCGGTGGGCAGGCAGGGTGGCAGGAGGAGCGGGTCAGACGCTCTGCCGCGGTCACCGTGCCGTCGCGGGGAGCTCTGGTGCGAGCTGCAGCGGATCCCGGATGGAAAGAAGAGTCAGCAATGGGCCACTAAGGCTGGTGTCTGGACTGCACTGGTGGTCAGAGGCTGAGCCGGGGCGCAGCGCTCCGTTCCCAGCCTGTGTTCTGGGGTACCCAGTTGCGGCGTCTGGCTGGGCGGCACCGGGCACCGGCACTTGCAGTCGCCGGAGGTCCTGACGCCACGGTGAGGAGGCAGCCGTCGGAGGTTTGCTGGTGGTAGGGCTGGGTCTGAGGGCTGGCTGTGAGCAGCCCTAATCGTCAGCCAACTGACAATTAACAAAGCGGGTCTGTGGGACCTGCAGTGACCCACACTTGGCTATGGGCCTGAGGGTGAGGAGAGTCACAGCAGGGACTGTGAGGTCCCGGTGGCACCCCCGGGTGTCGGGGCTGTGTGCAGACTTGGCCACCAGCACCCTGGACCCAGAGGGATGTGTAAGCACCCGTCCTGGGGTGAGCATCCACCCTGGGTTAAGTGCCCACCCTGCCCAGTGGTGAGCACCCGCGTGCCCCCACACACACCCCAGTACACACAGACAGAGTGGCAGAGGGACAGCCTGGAGGAGGTGAAATGTCCCTCCCAAGCTCAGAGCAAGTCCTCTGAACACCCCAGAGATCCCAAAGGAGCAGGATGGAGTCTCCAGAAGTCTGGACCCAGTGCTCGGTGACCCGAGGGCGCTCACAGGGTCTTAGCGTAGGGTCACCCCATCACGCAGGGTCCAAGGTGATCGACTCTCATCAGGTATTGCCCCACTCTGGGCCACGTTCTGGTGTCTCCTGCCTGTTGTGCAGACCCAGACCTCGCTGACTGCCCAGGTTTGGTACCTTGTGGGATACCTCTGCTCTACCTGTTGGTCCAACATGGAAGACTGGGTGGCCACAGCCCAGGTACAGGTGTCCTCCTGCCCCATGTACGGCTGTACCGGGCTGTTGGGGGTGAGTAACTCCCAAGTGACAGGGGCAGCAGTGCAGGTGGAAAGGCTGGAGATGCCTTCATGTTGTGTCCCTGTCTGACTGACCCTGGGTTGGTTCATGGCCTGGGAGAGAGGGCTGGAGGGACCACCTCAGGGCTGGAGTGGACTGTCAGTGGCTGCAGGACCATAGCAGCAGCCTTGCCTGTTACAGCAGGTTACTCAGTGCCACCTGCTGAAGCTGCTTGTGGTTCTGCTGAGGAAAGGTTGTGGGGTGGCTGCAGGCCCTGTCCAGGCATCAGACTGGGTGTCTAATCGTTTCTGGCAGCTTCAGCTGACTGGTCCTGGGGCTCGCTGTCCTGGTGCTCCGTGCAGGATCTCTTGGACAAGGGCTGGGCCGGCTTGGGACCAGCTGAGGGTCAAGGTCTCAGCCTGGGGATGATTGATCCCGTGATGGGATCTTGGAGCCGTCTCAGAGGCTGGAGGTTCTTCCTTGTGGGGGCTTGTCCCTTGTCCCTGATGAGGTCGGCTGTGGAGCCCCACGGGAGCTGCTCAGCTCTGCGAGGGAGGCTTCACTTCTTCCAGCCGCCCAGAACACGCATCTTGAGCTGCAGTCTTGTATCTGGCATCACAGTGGGGCTGACCCCATGCCGGGGGCTGACCAAGGAGACCCTCCTTACCGCTGCAGCCAGAGCAGCTCTTGTCTCTATCCCAGAACACTGACAAAGCTGTGAGTCTTCTGAGCTGTGAACCATCAGCTTGGGAACAGTGCTTGCTCCCCGAGATCCGTTCCGTTACCCCAGTGGGCTTTACTGGTTGGGTTTGCTGGACAGGACCACAGAACAAGGTTCAGCTGCTGCAGGAAATGCTGTGGCGGGGGGATTGGCCTGGAGGATCTTTCGAGGTCCCTTCTCATCCCTAGCGCTGTGAAATAGGTGAAGTGAAGGGGTGAGAAGTGGCTGGAGAAGAAGGTGCCCGGAGTGTCTTGCTGCTGCCTGGCCGCCACGGTGAGTGATGGTTGGATCATCTGAGGGTAGGACCTGGGGTGAGCAGACCCGTCCAGGACTGTGATGTGTTTGACGTTGGGTTCCTCTGGCAGTGGCTGTTGATCCCTCAGGATGTCCTAAGCCCCTCATGGGGTCTGTTCTACTTGTTTGGGACGTTAGCAGGTTCTGCTGTCCCCTAAGTGCCCCAAACTCACTGATTGTTTGTGTGAAGCCTTTAGTGGGGCTGTGGATTCTCCTTCTCTGGAGACATTTCAAACCTGCCTGGCTCCATCCTCCTGACACCCACCCTTCACATGTTTATAGACATTAATGAGGTCACCCCTCAGCCTGAGGTCACCCCTGGGTCTCCAAGCTCAAGAGACCCAGCTCCATCAGCCTCTCCTCATATGGGAGCTGCTCCACCTCCATCATCATCCTCGTTGCCCTGCACTGGACATCCTCCAGCAGTCTAGGGGATCCTGCTGTGGCAGCAGGATTGGACTGGGTGATCTTTGGAGATCACCCCTAAGGTGCTGTGGTTCTGTGATACCCACTGCTGTGACGGGGGTTCTCTTCTGACAAGGGGGAGCTGACTTTTGCAAACTGCAGCTGAAGCCCAGTTGCAGGAACTTGCTCCACACTTGAGGACCAGCGCTGTTGTTACCCAGCGCGACACCGAGGCTGCAGCTGCCGCAGATAACCGAGAGGCCCCAGATGGTGGCTGTCTAATCCTCATGAGAATTCATGTCCTGCAGGCAGCTCTTATCTCTGCGGACCTGACAGTGTCTGCCAGCCTACTGCAGGGGGATGATGCAGCACCGGTTTCACTTCCTCCAGTCACACAAAGACACAGGAAGTCACCTCAAACGGTGCCAGAGCCCAGTTCACTGACAGCCTGGCCCCCAGGGGGTCACTGGCGGGCTGGGGTGTGAGGTGGGCGCTCCAGACGTCGCCTTGACCCGCCTTCCCTCTCAGAACCGCGGCACATTGGGTTTGTGGGCTCATCTGGGTGGCTCCAGAGGTGCTGCTGCTCGCTCTGGTCGGGGCTGTGCTCGAGGGGGCAGAGCATGTCCTGGTTCCTCTATCCTCCAGTGCCCACGCGTGCGAGAGATGCTCGGTCCTCTGGCAAGGCAGACCTGACACGTTCCAGTCGCTTCCCCGTTGTTGGGACCCTTTGCTGCCCCTGGGGCTTCCGTGTCCGTCCTTGAGAACAACCTGAACTGAGCTGTGGGGGTGCGTTTGGGAAGGGGGTTAATCAGAGGTCTGCACGCGAGAGGGAGTGGCCAGCGGCAGCCGCCTTTGGGCAAGTGCGTTGGCTGGGAGGCCGAGAGGCGTCGCTACGGTCTGGCTTGTCCTTAGAGACCGGTCATTCCCCGAGGACCAGTGTGTGATGAACCTGTCTGCACTGTCGGCATGGCAGAGGGGCAGCTCCTTCAGCACCGGGCGGGCAAGCAGGGGTGGAGCAGGGAGAGTGTCCCCCGGTTTATCGTCGCCGCTCCAGTGTCGAGGCGCCGAGCCTGCGCTGGGTTTGCAGGGTGTCTGAGTCACGCTGCGACACCCCGGACACGGAGGGTCCCAGTGTCACTCTGAGGTGCCCGTTGCTCCTCTCTGTGCAGTGAGAGCACTTTTCCCTACCCGCAGCGTCCCCCCAGTGGGTCTGCGGCAGGGTTCTGAGCACCTGGACTGCAGGTGGATGATCTTTCGAGGTCACTCCCAATCCCTAATGACTGGATCTAGAGTATCCTGCTGTGGGAGGGGGTTCTGCTGTGTCTGAGGGACTATCTGACTTCCCACTCAAACATCTTGGCAGTGGGTAACCGAAGCTGAGCACTGAGCTGTGGGCAGGTCTGGGTGAAAGTGGGTCTGGCAGCACCCAACCCTGAACCTCCGTGCTCTTCGCTCGTGGTTTAGATGACAGCCCATGGGTGATGGAGGCCACCCTGCTGGAGCCCTCCTGGGCCGGGCTCATCTCGGGTGAAACTTGCTCAAGGAACTCAGTTTTATCCTCCAGTGTTGGCCGAACACAGCAGTGGGCTCTGACAGTCTTCGCTGAGGTCGGAGCTGGCTGTGGCCTTTCCACACCAGCTTTGCTGCCGTGGAAGCTGTAATCAAACCAATTAAAGCACAATTAGCTAATTCAGAGCTGTGTCCTGCAGCTGGGCTTTGCTTCTGATCTGGTGCCTCAGCAGCGCTGGGGAGACCACAGCTGGAATCTCATGTCCAGTCCAGGGCCCCTCAGCTGCACAAGGACACAGAGCTGCTGGAGGGAGCCCAGCGCAGAGCCACAAGGATGATGGAGGGAGGGGAGCATCTCCCTGATGAGGAGAGGCTGAGGGAGCTGGGGCTCCTGAGCTGGGAAAGGAGGAGCCTGAGGGGTAACCCCATGGGTGTTGATCAATATGTGAAGGGTGGGTGTGAGGAGGATGGAGCCAGGCTCTGCTCAGGGGCACCCAGTGATGGGACAAGGGGCAGTAGGTGTGAGCTGGGACAGAGGAGGTTCCACATCAGTGTGAGAAGGACCTTGTTCCAGTGGGGGTGACAGAGCCCTGGCAGGGGCTGCCCAGAGGGGCTGTGAAGTCTCCTCCTTCTCCGGAGACATTTCAAACCCTCCTGGAGATGTTCCTGTGTGACTGGATGTAGGGGATCCTGCTGTGTCCGGGGGAATGGGACTGGATGGTCTTTCGAGGTCCCTTCCCATCCCTGGTGGTCTGTGATCCTGTGGTGGCCTCATGAGGAGAGCAGGGACGTGCCGGCTGCTGGGCAGACGCCCCCGGTGCTGCAGTTCCGCAGACCATCCTGAGCCAGGCTGGGTGCTCCCGGGGCCCCGCAGACGCTCCCCAGTGTTCTACCTGTGTGCCTCAGAAAGCACCGAGCGGCCCCGACGCGGGCGGCGGGGCGGCTCATCAGCGATTCCGACGGCGTCCCCAAACAATTATCGTTAGCGTTATTTATACCGCAACGGCTGCTTCCTGGGCGCACGCTGCTGCGGTGCGGGGCCTGCGGGAGCACGGCGGCGCGATAACCTCTCAAGAGCTGAACATACAAGATAAAAGATGTCGGAGATTAATATGCAAACAATGGGGGAACAATGGAGGCGGCGGCGAGCGGCGCCGGGAGGGGCAGTCGGTTGAGCCGAACATGCCAGGACAGCAGATGTGGGGGACCTTCGCGTCGGCGAGCGGGGCGGATTGGGATCGGGGTGTGGCAACACCATGCCCGCTGTGGGAGCCCCTTCATCACCAGCAGCTAGGATCGCGACCATCTCACCCGGCCGCCACTGAGCGGAGGGACAGGTCTCAATTAAAACTCAAACACCACTATTTAATTACCCGGCCGGCGTCGAAGGGTTCCTGGGATGACTCTGTTTTTCAATCTGTCTTAACACCGCCGTGGCGAGGGCTGGTGGTTAGCAGGCCCGGTGCTGCCGCCGCCACGCGACGCAGAGATAAACGACGTTACGGCAAGTTCCACTTAATGCCAGATTTTTAATTTCCAGAACACAGACATTTCCCGGCCGCTGAATGGAGGCTAATTACCGCCAGATCAGGACGGAGTAGCTCCTCATTCGGGAAGATAATAGAAGAGAAATGTTGCCGATTAATGACGCCGCTTATCGGTGAAAGAGAAAGCCCCAATCTTCATCCTGATAGCGCCGCTCCCCCAGGAGCCCGGCTGCAAAATGGATCTGAAGTTGCAGCCTAATGGGTTATGAAAATTATTGGAGTGCGGGCTCAGGCTTCCCATAAATTTAGAGCGGGGGCAGCCGTGCTCCCGTGGCCGGGGGCTCCTCGCAGAGGTGCTGACCTGCCCGGTGGGCGCCTCCTCCTCAGCCTGGATGGGGCTGGTTCCCTTCGCAAGTTGGAGAGCATTAGAGGTGGGAAGGGCTCCTGAAAAGCATCAGGAAGCCTACAGCAGATGGCTGAGCTGGAAACCAAACCCGGAGGTGTTCACAGAATCCCAGAGCTTCAGGGAGTCACAGAACCACAGAGCACTAGGGACTGGGAGGGACCTCGAAAGATCATCCAGTCCCATCCCTCTGCCACAGCAGGATCCCCTAGATCCAGTCATTAGGGGTTGGAAGGGACCTCCAAAGATCATCCAGTCCCATCCCCCCTGACACAGCAGGACCCCCTAGATCCAGTCATTAGGGGTTGGGAGGGACCTCGGAAGATCATCCAGTCCCATCTCCCTGCCACAGCAGGATCACCTAGATCCAGTCACACAGGAACATGGCTGGGGTGGTTTGAAGCGTCTGCAGAGAAGGAGACTCTACAAACCCCCCTGAGCAGCCCCTTCCTCTGAGGGCTCTGTTGCCCTCACTGTGAAGAAGTTCCTTCTGATATTTACATGGAACCTCCTATGTTCCAGCTGACACCCACTGCCCCTTGTCCTACCAGTAAATGACACTGAGCAGAGCCTGGCCCCATCCTCCTGACACCCACCCTTCACATACTTAGAGACACTAATGAGGTCACCCTCAGTCTCCTCCAAGCTAAAGAGCCCCAGCTCCATCAGCATCTCCTCATAAGGGAGGTGCTCCACCTCCTTCATCATCCTCGTTGGACCATCCAGTCCCATCCCCCTGCCACAGACAGCAGTGGACTGTCCCCCTCCTCTCGTGGCTGTTCCACACTGGACCACCCTGACACTTGTGCTCTCCCTGCTGTATCATGGAAGCACATCCCTGCTCCATAATTGTCCTTCTGCAGAGAACCAGACACTTGCAGTGTGCAGACAGCCTGGGAGAGGGAGCTTCCATCCATGGAAGCATCTAGAGGTCTCACCTAGTCCTGCAGAGCTGGGGTCTGGCTCGTACACAGGTGCTGCTAGAAGGGGTTGCGCGTGGTGCAACTCCTGCTCCTCCTCACTGCACCCCTGCACCACTGCAGGGCCCTGGGATGAAGCTTGTGCCTTGGCCATGGGCTGTTGGTGGGAGGATGACTGTTGTCCTCAGCCGGACAGGGCAGGTGACAGGGTCCTCGGGGTTTGCAAAGCTGGAAGAGCACAAGTACCAGGAGATCCTGTTTGAGGTGCTGGAGTCACGACTGCGTTTGGGGTTGCTTGTTCCTACTTCCCTTCATGGAGGAGAGTCTCGGAGCTCAGCTGCCTGATGCCACCTGCCCGTGGGTGTCTGCGGGGTGCTGCTGTGACGTCCGCACGTCGCACGCCTTGGGCTGCAGTGCACGGGGCGCTGGGCACTGAGCAGGTAAGCCCCATCCCTTCGGCACCCGGGTGAAGGGCTTGTGATGGCAACACCCAGCAGAGCCTCTCCCAGCACCCTTGGCCCCTCCACTGCTTTCACCGCAGTCTCCCGGCTACGTGGTGCACGTCCCTCTCGCTCGGCTTTTGCAGCGGCACGTCTGCCTTGGCCTGTGGGTGCCCTTTGGTGGACTTTCTTCTGCTCCACAGGTGCTGGGGGCCCAGGGTTTAATCTTCTACCTTCCTAGGGGCTGCAGCTTCTGCCCTGTGAGGAGCTGGGGCTGTTCATCCTGGAGAGGAGGAGACTGAGGGGACATCTCACCGAGGCTGAGAAGTATCCAGAGGGTGGGATTCCGGATGGTGGCACCAGGACCAGGCTGTTCTTGGTCCTGCCCAGTGACAGGACAGGGGGCACTGGGCACAAACTGGAGCATGGGAGGTTCAACCTCAACATCAGGGAGAACTTTTGCCTGGGGATGGTGGCAGAGCCCTGTCCCAGGCTGCCCAGAGCAGCTCTGGAGTCTCCTGCTGTGAAGACATCTCAAACCTGCCTGGACTGTTCCTGAACTAGTCTGGGGGACCCAGCTCCGGCAGCAGGGTAGGTGATCTCCAGAGGTCCCTTCCAGTCCCACCAGTCTGTGGTCCCGTGCAGCTGGTCCTCAGCCAAAGGCAGGAGCGTGGGGCGAGACCGTCGCGCACGGCTGTCAGGTGCAGGCGAAGCACAGAAGCTGAGGACAGTGCCCGTTGAGCGACCAGAGGCGTCTGCGCCGGGGTGGCCCACCAGCTCGCGCAGCAGCGCTCTGTGAGGTCCTGATCTGTTCCAGAAGGGTTGGCCAGGGCAGGTCTCCTGTCCTGAAGGGTCGCTGGAGGTTGCTTGTCGGGGGCGCTGACCCCTAACCCTAGCCCAGGCCGAAGCAGTTCTCTGTGGCCTGGGCTGCAGCTGGTCCCTGGTGGCCTGAGTCCGCAAGAGCCTGGTCTCTTCTGCCAGCCCAGCTCCGTTGCAGGACTTTTTCAGGAGAGAAGGTCCATGACGGGGTGTGTGTGTGTCCCCCTGAGTCTGCTCCACACAGCCCAGCATGTGTCCTGCAGGGGTCCGAGTGTTGGGTGAGGCGCCAGCAGCCGGTACCGACTGCTCCCCTGCCCAGCCCCAGTGGTTCTGGGGGCAGCTCCCTCACGACCGGTGCATTTCTTCCTGGGTGGCCACCAGCAAACACAGGTGCTGTGGAGAAGGGTTGACTTCCAGAAGGTCTGGGGTCACAGCACTGGCTGTGGGAGCCTCGTCCTCCAGGTGTGTTTGAACACCGGGGTTTCCAGAGGCCATGCGTGGCGACTGCCTGTGACCGCGCAGGAGCCGCGCACCGGTTTGCGGTCCCTCCCTGCAGCAGGAGGGTTGTGCTGCTGCTCTCAGGGCCGCAGCCTCCTCCTTTCACCCAGGGTCTGCACCCGTGAGGCTCAGTGTCGCCAGAGGGAAGACACCCGAGAGGTGGAGGGAGTTGGGGCTGTTTAGTTGGAGGAAGAGATGTTGGTGCTGGGCTCTTCTCACAGGTCAGTAGTGACAGGAGCAGAGGGAAAGGCTTCAAGCTGCAAGAGGGGAGGGCCAGACTGACCATCAGGAAGAGATTCTTCCCGGAGAGAGTGGTCAGGGATTGGGCTGGGCTGCCCGGGGTGGGGGCTGAGTCCCCATCCCTGGATGAGTTGAAAAATCGCTGGGATGTGGTGCTGGGGGATGTGGTTTAGGGGTGACCTTGTAGAGCAGGGTTGCCGGTCGGGCTCAATGATCCTAGGGGTCCTTCCCAACCTGAGTGACTCCGTGGCTCTTGAGCACAGAACCACAAGCACAGTGTGGAGAGGGAGCCGTGATGACAAAGCTGCTCGTGCTCCAGGGGTGCCATCACCAACCTGCCTGTGTGGGCAGAAAGGGGCTGGAGCCCTTCAGGTTCCGTGTGTTCCAGGTGAATTCCTCGTGGCTCTGCTGCGGCAGAGCCCAGGCCGGTGCTCGGCCTCCACCTCCAGCGAGCCCTGCCTGCAGAAACCTCCGCCTGTGCTTGTGGGCCATGTGGGTTTGGGTCTTCTGCTGGACAGTCCTCACCACAGGAGAGGAGACCCTGTTTAACCAGAGGTAGACCAGGATCCTGCCGGGGCGGTGCTGTCCACCTGCACAGGTCTCGCCGGCACCCACGGCCCCCGGGGCTCGTGTCTCGCATCGGTACCTGAGCCCCTCCAACCGCACTAACGGGGTTCCGGCCCCGCAGCGGCCTTCAGCACCGACAGCCCAGCACGCGAGGCAGCGCGTTGCCAGCGCGAAGGTCTTTCAGGTGGGAGCAGCAGTCTGCTCAGCAAAAGGAAATGTAAATTTAGGGAAAAATCTCCCTTTTTCCCATTCTGCGCAGAGCTGTGGTTTCCTGCTGACTCAGGCGGCCGGGCTGACTCGGGAGCTTCTCATTCCGCCCGACATAATCGCCTTTCACCGCGGAGCGCGCTTTCATTCCTGGCGGCCCTATCTGCTCAAACGGCCCCCCCGTCTGCGCGGGGCTGCGAGATAACACAGACGGAGGAGCTGTCGGGGGCAGGTCCCCGTTCGTCGCCTCCTGGTCTCCAGCGGCGCCAGCCCCCCTTCCAGTGAAAAAGACAAAGCAGGGCAGCAGGAGATGAACCCGGGTCTGGGCCGGCGGTGCTGAGCGTGGCGCCCGGTCCGAGCGGGACAAGGCAGAAGCACGGGGCTGCTGCTAATGAAGCTGTCAGGAGGATCCCCGTCGCTCAGGCGCTGTAACCCTGCAGAACCCACGCTGGACGGTGCCTGGAGGCAGCTGCAGAGCCACCAGCTGTGCTTGGGGCGGTCGCTGGTTCCGCTGGGCGTCCCGCAGAGGAGGTTCCGGCCGTGCCAGCGGCGTTACTGTAGGGTTTGGGCAGAGAGCGAGGACCTGCAGTGGGTGCAGCCGGGCACAGGTGCTGGCAGTGGGAGCTCCTCTGGAGAGGAGCCCGCAGGGACTGGCACCTGGTGACACCCTGGCCCCGCCGCTGGCACGGAGGTTTCCTACAGACTCCAGCACAACCTGGCTCGTTGCTGAAGGAGAGGTGGCCATGAAGGAAGTAGAAACCTCCCTTATGAGGAGAGGCTGAGGGAGCTGGGGCTCTTCAGCTTGGAGAAGAGGAGGCTGAGAGGTGACCCCATGGATGTTGGTCAATATGTGAAGGGTGGGTGTGAGGAGGATGGAGCCAGGCTCTGCTCAGGGGCACCCAGTGACAGGACAAGGGGCAGCGGGTGTGAGCTGGAGCAGAGGAGGTTTCACATCAGTGTGAGAAGGACCTTGTTCCCAGTGAGGGTGACAACCAGGGGGGTTGTGGTGTCTCCTTCACTGGAGGCACTTCAAACCCTCCTGTCCGTGTTTCTGTGCTACTTGGTGTAGGTGATCCTGCTGTGTCAGGAGGATGGGACTGGATGATCTTTCGAGGTCTCTTCCAACCCCTAAAGATTGTATGAGCAGCACGTTCTGGATCAGTAGCTGTGCTGTCACAGAATCAGAGAACATCAGGGACTGGAAGGGACCTCGAAAGATCATCCAGTCCCCCTGCCCCAGCAGGATCACCCGCGCGACGCAGTTCGTCCTCTCCCTGGCGCAGTGGCAGCCACAGCAGCAGCTCTGTGATGGAGAGGCAAGAAGCCTCCTGCAGAGGAGCGCTGTGGTGCTGTGGCCTGGACCGACCCCAGGGTCATCCCTCCCCTCATAACCCCCTCCTGAAGACCGGTGGGTTTGTGTGTCTTGTGCAGGCAGAGGCTTGGCCCCATCCCCGTGCGCTCAGCCCCGTTCTACCCACTGCAGCACAGAGCCTGTTCTCAGGACTGGGACCAGCAGCCGCCCTCCACGCAGACGATGTCTGTGCACCCAGCCACCGCAGTCAGAGGCAGCAGGAGAGCATCCTGGTGGCACGGGGGAGCCTGCGGGCCACCTGCCCGGTGGTAGGAGTTGGTGTGAGCGATCTGGGGTGGGTCAGGCAGGTCCAGCAGGGCTAAGGGCTGTGCAGGTGGAGCATCAGGACATCAGGGGACCTGCAGAGTAGCTTTTATTGCTTAGGACAGAGCAGAGCTGCACCCCTGCAGGGTCCTGGGGTGGCTTTGGCACCTTCATGGGGCCAGCAAGATTCTTCTGCTTTCCTAGACTTAACTGCTGCTGCCTGTGGGGTCTGCTCCCCAGACTCACGGGTTTCTCCTGAGGGTCACCTCGCGTGTGGATCCCCAAATGTTGTTTCTGTCTTCTGGTTGTTTCCAGCACTTCAGGACCTGTACTTAATGAAAACAAAATCCTTTCTGCTCTTTCACTCCCCTCTGCTCGACCTCAATGGAGACATCTCCTCTGCGATGCCTCCTGACTTCTCCTTGTGATGATCACGTAGTCATTCCTGCCCCGCACTTTGCGGGAGGGTCCCGGAGCAGCATCGCCTTCTGCCTCTGGGGTGCACAGCAGGGTTGCCCCTCTGGCCTGGACGCTGGCCATGGCTGGTGGCTGTGGCTGGTGGCAGCAGCTCTGTGCTCTTGGAGCCACTCGGTGCCGAGGGAGGGTCTGAGGCTCAGGGTCTGTTCCTTTACGGCCCCCCGTTGCTACCACAAGGCTTCCTGAGCCGAGAACGCGGTGTGTCTTCTGTTGTGCCTCCCAAAAACCAGGTGGTTGTTAGGGGAGGCCTTTGGAAGCCATCACCTTGCATGTGGCTCCTGGTTTTGGTCTTGTGTCCAGCACAGGGCCCCTCAGCTCCACAAGGACACGGAGCTGCGGAGAGAGCCCAGTGCAGAGCCACAGGGGTGATGGAGCATCTCCCTGCTGAGGAGAGGCTGAGGGAGCTGGGGCTCTGGAGCTGGGAAAAAGGAGCCTGAGGGGTGACCCCATGGATGTTGATCAAGATGTGAAGGGTGGGTGTGAGGAGGATGGAGCCAGGCTCTGCTCAGGGGCACCGAGTGACAGGACAAGGGGCAGTGGGTGTGAGCTGGAGCAGAGGAGGTTCCACATCAGTGTGAGAAGGACCTTGATGGCAGTGAGGGTGACAGAGCCCTGGCAGGGGCTGCCCAGGGGGGCTGTGGAGTCTCCTCCTTCTCTGGAGACACTTCAAACCGTCCTGGACTCTTCCTGTGTGGCTGGATCCAGGGGATCCTGCTGTGTTGAGGGGACAGGACTGGCTGGTCTCTCGAGGTCGCTTCCCATCCCTGATGCTCTGGGATGCAGTGGTCCTTCGGCCAGCGCAGCCTCCTGCCTGCAGAGCCAGTGGCTGCACTTGGGGCGTTTCACAGGAGCCTTCTGTCTCCACAGGGACTTCTCGATGGCCCATCCTGGCCACCTTGGGCTGGGAGAGGTGGACCCGTGAGTGCCAGGGTCTGGTCCGAGTGCCCCGGGAAGGTGTCCCCCAGGCCCTCGCAGTTGTTCCTCTGGGAGCAGCCCTCTTGTATGGCTATTTGTTGGGCTGTGTACCGACTGAATTAGTCAAAGACCTGTCCAAAGCCTTTTCCTCTGCCCCTCTCTCCCCTCCCCCAGAGACCCTTTTGTTATGTATTGGGTTGCTAATCCTTGTGTTGAGCAGTATCAGACATCACCTTTCTTGGGGGCACTTAGTCCACTCTTCCGCTTTCTTTGTCAAAGGGCTCCCTTAATAGGAGAAGTCAACAGGGAGGACAAAGGGGATTGAAAGTTGTATTTAATCGGGGTCAGAGAGGTGCTGTTGGGAGTGACGGGCCCACAGGCAGGCTGCCCTTTTATGCTTCCCGACGCAGATGGTCCCAGAGCATTCAGCCAAGTGAAGAGAAAGCTGCCCGGTGAAAGCCATTGTAGGGCAGCATCGTTACAGTTGAGGAGGGTTGCCAGGGGTAACTGCGGAGTATCACCAGCATCCTGTGATCACTAGGCTGTGCCATTGAAAACCTCAGACCGGGGACCGGGCTGCGTCCCCTGGCATCCTCCCGCTCCCGCGTGAGCGCCGGGCTCTCAGGCTCCCCTTTTGAAATTTAATGTCATTATTTTTACTTTTGAGGCAAGTCAACTGGGGGGCCATTTGCATTTCCCAATTCCGGAGTCGCCACCCTGCGCGGCGCTCGCGGCCCCTCGCGCGGGAGCATATTGCTTTTCCTCCCCCGGGGAGCCAGCAATAATGTCTGGACTTATTAAGATAACTCTGTGTTTGCAGAGCCTTGATTTTTAGCAGTTGGTCTGAGCGCTGGAGGAGCCGGACGGCGCGCGAGAGGACGGGGTGTCGTGCACCAGGAGTCAGCCCTGCAAGCGCTGCGGACGCTCTGCCCCAAGGCCCCCGGGGGAGAGGTGCCGCAGCAGGTGAAACGTGGTCCTGGTGGACACCTGGCTCTTCGTGCGCACTGCTGGGTGCTTGTGCCGCGGCCCGGGGTTGCCCGGGACACTGTGCCTGGGCCCAGCCACAGCGCTGCTCGGCAGAGCAGACACGAGCGTGAGCCTGGAGCAAAGCACGAGGAGGTCAGCGCGGACACGTAACGGGTGACCAGGCAGCCCCGAGCCCACATGCGGCCGCACGGACTGGCCCTGGTGGCCGGGCCAGCTGCCAGGGTCCGGAGGGTGGAGAAGATGGTCCCCACCCGGTGCCGTGGCTCCGTGATCCAGGGTCAGACAGGGGTAGCACAGAGCCAGCTGTGCCGGAGAGAAGGTGGTCCCCGGGCTGTGCCCGGTGCCCTGGGACTGATCTGGAAGGGGTAGCGCAGAGCCAGTGATGCCAGCAAGCACTGGGTGCAGTTCCAGCTGTGACACCAAGCGTCAAGCAGTGCCTGACCAGCAGCCACCTCTGCCGCCTGGCCGGCCCAGGGCATCTTCATCTGCCCAGCAGGGCTACCAGAGGAGCACTGGGGCACAAGCAGGAGGTCGTGGTCCAGCCTTTGCTTTCAGTTTTGAGAGCAGAGACCTCTGCGACGTCAGGTAGAAGCACCGTGACCCCGACGTGACTTCAGTGCAGGGGTCCTGGTGCAGGTTTGATGGGATCTGACTGGAGGACCGGCTGCTCCGGCGCTGGGGTGCGTCTCTGGCAGTGCAGCTGCTGTCTGCAGTGAAGCAGCTCCTGTCCCTGCTCAATGGTTTGCCCACTGCTGCAGGTCACCAAGACACCCCAGTCTGCAGCTTCACTCTGGAGCCAGCAGCAGTGGAGACGTCCGTGCGGATCCATGGCCCACGGGCAATCCGTGCTGGTGTCTGTGTGGTAGCAGCAGGGTTCTGCCAGCAGTGCTGCTCCTTGTGGCAGTGCAGGGCTGCGAGGGACAGGGAGGCTCTGTCAGGGTCTACAGTGGCCAGCAGCCGTGGAAGTCAAGGTCTAATCTTCTTTACAATGAAGCTCAGACGTAGCGAAGGCTGGAGGCAGGTACGCGGCTCAGAGATGATGGCGAGAAAGGGGAAGGAGTGTTTGTGCAGCCCTCAGATGTCTTCATCTCAAGCCACCAGTTAATTTGTGGTTCTTGGTGTCTCCCACAAGGAAAGGTGAGTTGCAGGTTCCCTGCTCAGATTAAGAGTGAGACCAGGTCATTTACCTGGACCTGAGCAAAGCCTTTGACGCTGTCCCGCACCACATTCTGGTCTCCAAGCTGGTGGAACGTGGCTTTGATGGGTGGACCAGTAGATGGGTAAGGAACTGGCTTGATGGCCGCACCCAGAGAGTGGTTGTCAATGGATCCGTGTCCAGGTGGAGGCCAGTGACAAGAGGAGTCCCTCAGGGATCAGTCCTGGGACCAGTCTTGTTCAACATCTTTGTCGGTGACATGGACAAGGGCACTGAGTGCACCTTCAGCAAGTTTGCTGACGCCACCAAGCTGTGTGGTGCAGCAGACACGCTGAAGGGCAGCTCTCCTGAGAGGCCAGACTGAGAGTCTGGAGAAGAGGAGGCTCCCAGGTGACCTTCTTGTGGCCTCCCAGTGTCAGAAGGGGGCCTACAGAAGGGCTGGGGAGGGGCTTTTCAGGATGTCAGGTAGCCACAGGACTAGGGGGAATGGAGCAAAGCTGGAGATGGGTACATGTAGAGTGGATGTGAGGAGGAAGTTCTCCACCGTGAGAGTGATGAGAGCCTGGAGTGGGTTGCCCAGGAAGGTGGTGGAGGCCCCATCCTTGGAGGTGTTTAAGGCCAGGCTGGATGGGGTCTGGCCAGCCTGATCTAGGGTGAGGTGTCCCTGCCCATGGCAGGGGAGTTGGAACTGGGTGATCCTGTGGTCCCTTCTAACCCAGACTGACTGTATGACTTGGTCTCGGTGATCCTGCTGTGGCAGGGGGATTGGACTGGATGATCTTTGGAGGCCCCTTCCAACCCCTAATGCCCTGTGATTCCAGGTCCCGCTCCTTCTCCTCGAGTGGGTGCTGCTGTGAGTGGTGCCTTTGATGTTCATACAGGCTGTGTACTCGGATGTTCTCGCTGGGGAGGTGGCTCTCTGCTCTCACGCTGCCCTTTCATTACTTACGGTCTGAGGAGTCTCCCTCAGGTTCTAGTCACCTCGTCCTTCCCCTGGTCTGTGGTTTGATGACACTGTCTGGGTCACACCTTTCTTGCTGCACCGCCAGCCCGCGAGCTCCTGCGAGGTCCAGAGCGCTGGCAGTGCCAGCCGGTCCCGCTGCTCTCCGCGTCTCCTTCAGAGCGAGTTGTGCTTTGCAGCCGGTGCCGCGGGCGCAGAGGCTCTTCTGAGCTCAGCCACTCAGGACCTGTGGAGTCTTCCAGGAGCAGGGGCAGCCTCTGGCGTCCCAGCAGTTCCAGTTGCTGGTATCTCAAGGACCTGAGGTGTGTCTGTTCCAGGTTGTTCTCAGCAGAGGTCCCTGCTGCTGACCAGCAGTGGCCACGTTTCAGTTGTCTCCTGCCCTCACTTTAGGAGGGGACTGGTTTGGGAGGGGGAAGGTTCCAGCTCTGGTTTTAGCTGATGGTGCAGAACCAGGTAGTTTTTGCCGAGGCTTCGTGCAGCCAGGGCATCAGCTGGCCTTGGGCAAAGACATCTTCATCCAGCACCAGAACCAGTAGTGCTGCCAGCAAGACGCTTCTGCGGTGGGCTTCAGGCTTTGGGAGGTGGGATGTCTGGTGACCCCAGGCCACCGCAGCCCTGTCCGTGCTCCAGCGCCAGCCGAGGGGTCGCTCTCAGCCTTCTCCTCTAGCCTCGAGCTGGTCTGTTCTGCGGCTGCTGCCGTCTCCGCTCAGGGGTGTCTCGTGTGGACCTTGCACAGCTCCTCCAGACTGTTAGAACCGGGACGGATGCCCGTGAGGTCTGGGTTGGCTTCACTTCCCAGCACAAGGTCCGGTCCCCAGTGGAGGGTTCAGAGTGAAGAGTCTCCAGTGGAGAGTCCACGGGACTGTTGTGCTTTCCTCATCCCCTCGCCCTGCGCTCGGCTCCCACCGCCTCTCTCCGGGCTGTAGAGACGGTGTCTCTGCTGCGCTTCGAAGGAAGGACGAGCTGCCCCGTCGCTCAGGACATCTGCTGGTTGATGTTTGCTGGGTGGAAGCACAGTCTGCTCTGCAGCCAGACCTCCAGCCGCTGACTCAGACGCCCCTCGCTCCTGTCCAGGTGAAGAGGGAAAACCCAGATCAAACCCTGGGCCACCGATGTGGAAAGTGCCTTCAAGAGGTTTGAAGGGTGGAATCATAACTGCCCCGAGGGCCAGAGTAACACAGGTGTTTCTGTCCTGGCCTTGAGCTTACCAGCAGGAGTAGGGACAGGACTGTCCCCCTGGACTCAGCACTGGTGAGGCTGCATCTTGAGCACTGGGTGCAGTTTGGGCACCTCAGCACAAGGAAGACATCGAGGTGCTGGAGTGAGGGCAGAGGAGGTCAGTGAAGCTGGGGAAGGGCCTGGGGAAACAGTCTGATGGGACTGAGAGATGGAGAGAGTTGGGGCTGTTTAGTTTGAGGAAGAGGAGGCTGAGGGGAGACCTCATCGCTCTCTACAACCATCTNCACTGCTCTCCAACAGGTCAGCCCCCAGTCTATACTGGTACCTGGGGTTGTTCTTGTCCAGATGCCAGACTCTGCATTTACCCTGGTTACAGTTCATTCAGTGTCTCCCTGCCCAGCTCTCCAGCCTATCCAGGTCTCGCTGAATGGCAGCACAGTCTGCTGGGGTGTCAGCAACACCACCCAGCTTTGTGTCGTCGGCAAACCTGCTGACAGTGCATGCCAATCCCTCATCCAAGTCATCAGTGAATGGATGGAACAGGACTGGTCCCACTGGTCCTTGAGCACCTGAGCGCAGGCTGTGAAGATGCCTGAGCAGCAGCCGCCAGGCCGCCGGGGTTATTCTTCCTTGGCCTCGTGTTTATTCACTCGGTGCTTGTGCAGGGGTGGCTCGCACACATCTTCAGGGTGGCAACCACACCCAGCACGGCTGTGTTTGTGCCCAGCTGCAGTGGGAGCAGAGCACGGGATGCAGCTGTGGGAACAGGTGCAGGACCCCGAGCGTCTCATGCGCTCCTCAGAGGGCTGCAGCCTGGAAGAGCCGGAAGGAGGTGGCGCCGGTGGGAGAGGCGCTGGTTTTGGCAGGAGTAGGAAAGGGGTTTCCTGACGCTGTAGTGTCTGTCTGAGGAGAAAAGGAAACCAAGAGAGAGGAACCCAGACCACCGACAGGAGAGCTCAGAGTGGCAGCAGACACCTCCTCAGCCTGCGCAGGGCTCGTCTGACCTGGCTGCGCGAGTGTCGGCTGTGGTCACGCTGCCTCCGCCCGGGGTCAGGGCAGCCCGGTGCCGTGGCTCCCCACAGAGCCTTCGAGTTCTTTGCTGCCCTTCATCCTGAGCCCGCGGAGGCGGCGTTCCCCAGCAGCAGGGCTCGCGGAGCCTCCGCAGCTCATCGGCGCTGTGTGGTGCACGGCTGTGCCAAGCGTCGTGGCAGGGTCGGGTCTCCCTGGCTGGGACAAGCAGGACGTTCCTGACGGCGGCTCTCGGAGGAGCCCTGACACCAGCTCTAAAACAAACCGTGGACACAGTGAGGGGTTGCTGTGAGAGGGTTCTGTGGTGTGTGCCTTCAGAAACAGGCTGAGGAGCCCACCTGTAGGGAAGACCCAGATGAGCGCAGAGTTTTCTTCTGTCCATACATCTGCTCGCTGTGACCGCATCAGCGCTCTGGGGCTGCCGCCTGTCGGGACTGCTGGCGTGTCCGTGTACCCCTGCAAAGAAGATCTGGTGCAGAGGGACCCTGCGGCCCAGAGCGCGATTGTGTTCCCCACGCTGGCACACAAGGAGACTTCCCGGGCTGGAGTCCTTGATCCCTGGTCCTGAGCAGCAGGATCTGTGTTCCTCTCAGGGCGTACCTGCATGTGCTTCCCACTTCGTCTTCACCACAGAGCTCAGGAGGGTCAAGAGGAGGTGCTGGGGTTGTGTTCCTAGCGGGATTTCGCCTGTTCCAGGTCTCCTTAGCAGCTGTAGCTCGGGCCTCCACCATGTCCTGGTGCAGGTCCTGTAGGCTCATCTCCGCGTTCAGCCCTGCTGTTGGTTCAGTCAGCTCCTCATCGCGCTGGAGCTCTGCACCTAAACCCTCTCAGAAGAACAGGAGAGATCAGGACCAAGCCAGGATGTCTGAGTGCTGTCTGCTCTCCAGAGAGAGGCTGCTGGCTGCTGCGTTGGTTTGAGCCCTCCAGGAAGAACCGTGAGAGCTCCGAGAGCTGCCACCTTCAGAGCTGCTCTGCTGCGACTGGCCCGGCTCTGCCTCATCCCAGACACCCCATGGTGGTTCCTCTCCCGTGTCGCCCCGGTGGGAGCCTGATCTGAGCTTGAAGGAATCGTCAGAACCGGGGTGATTTAGGTTGCCCTTGCGCAGTGGGACGGGTTGTCAGCCTGAAAGCTGAACCCAAACCCTAGCTCACAACTGCAGCCCGGCGCCTCGTCTCTGCCACCATGGGGGGTGTTTTCCTGCATTAAAGATGTTTGGCCTTTTGGAAGAGAAGCAGCAACTAGTAAGAGCTCAGACTAAGCTTCACGAGTTCCAGATACTAACCCACATCAGCGCTCTTCAAGCTCTGGGATCCAGCTCCATGTTTGATCTTGGTGTTGGCATCAAGAGATCGGTTTTGGGATGCTGTTGGTGGCTTTAGGTTGGTGATTCAGCTGAAGCCTTCATGAGTCACTTCCGAGGAGCTTTGAGTCCACAGTCCTCTCCACTCCTCTGCTCTCCATTCCTTCTCCGTGGGGAGAAGCAGAACGTTGTTGGCTCATCCCGTCACAGCTTCTGTAGCCAGAGCAGACACCCTGAGCCTCAGCAGAGCTGGCTCTGTGCCCACAGAGCCTTTCTGTACCGGGGGGAGAGGGGGCTGTGTGTTGCCAAAACAGGTTCCCAAGACACAGCCGTTGGGGCGTGGAGCAGAGGTCCTCCCAGGCTCCAGTCCTGGCCATCAATGAGTGGTTGCAGCTGAGTGTGTGAAGGGGTCCACACAGACCACCACGACGAGAGGGCGCTGGCCATGCTTTGGCAGCAAACTGCTGTCTCCAGGCCAGGGGGCTCTCCGTGTGGTTTACAGCTGCCAAAGCCCCGGCTGCCCTGGCAACCTTCATCGGGGCAGCACCGCAGGGCCACTGACAGGATCTGCAAGTAACCGTCGCTGCGGCACAGAAGTAGCCCCGGTGACTCTGAAGTCAGGCCAGCAGGACCAGTCCTTGGCGCCCTGTTGATCCCAAAGGGATCCTGGAGCATCACTTCCCTGGAGCCAGACCCCTGCAGACCTCCCAGCGCTGCTCACGGGGACCTTGGCCAAGCTGTGCCGGCGGTGGGTCCTGGTGAAGTCCCACAGGCGGGTTGTCAGCTGCACCGCGCGGGAGAGGAAGGAAGAGCTTCCCTGTTGTGAACCTAAAGCTGCTGTTTAGTGACAGCCCAGGGCAGTCTGAGGCCACTCCTGGCACCGCGGCTTCCCGGCTTGACTGCGGTGCCGGTGCTCTTGTGTTTGACTCGAAGCCAGCCGTTGGTGTTTCTCCGAGCGCCGGGCACCGCTGGGACCCAACGGGTGCTGGAGACAATCACCCAGCCGGAAGGGCTTCTCCCCATGCGATCTGCGGCTCCTTCCTTGGGCAGGTGGGAAGCGCTCGGCCGCCGGTTCCGGGTGCCCCCGCCGAGGACAATGGGTCTGCATCCAGCCTGCCCTCTCGACACCAGAAGCCGGGGCGCAGACAATGCGGCCCCCGAGTCACACGCCGCGCCTCGCTCTCCGGTGGGAATGAGCCGCCCGCGCTCGCCTCCTTCTGTGCTCAGCTCCGGCTGCTGGGAGCGCCGGGAGAGTGACCCCGCAGCCTTTCTTCCTGCCTCTTTCTCTCCGTTTTAATCTATTCATCTCGTCCTTCTCAGACAGATTTTCCCTGGGGTGAAACAAAGGTTAACTGAAGTTTCCTCTGTTGTGCACCTGAACGAATCAGCAGCGTGCGGAGGAAGTCCCATTGATGGGCAGCCAGAGTGACAGGCTCCATTTACGGAGCTCCACCGGCTGCGCGGCGGGCCGGCCGCGCTCGGACCCGGCTGTTCCTGTGGTCCCGCGTTCGTGCCCTCCCCGCGCGCAGGAACCCACTCTGTTCTGCAAGCGACGCCCCAGCTTTGGCAGTCGGAGCCGCCGGGCCCCGCGCGTTCACGGCACGGCAGTGGCCGGCCACTGGGAGCGAGGGCCCAGACGCGACAGAGTCACTGGCGGCTGCAGCAGCACTCGGGGCGTTGGGTTCAGCAGCGGTGTCTGCCTGTGCACAGCGTGCACTGCACTGTGCCCCAGGAACCCCTCTTGAGGTGCTGCATGGCTACCCAGTAACTCAGCACTGCACCCCAGTAACTCAGCACTGCACCCCAGTAACTCAGCACTGCACCCCAATAACTCAGCATTGCACCCCAGTAACTCAGCACTGATCCCCAGTAGCTCAGCACTGGACCCCAGTAACTCAGCACTGATCCCCAGTAACTCATCACTGATCCCCAGTAACTCAGCAGTGATCCCCAGTAACCAGCACTGGACCCCAGTTACAGTTGCTGGATGATCTGCTCCTCCCACTGCTGGTTCCTGCTCCCCCCGGCTGTGTGAAGCCTCCCACCCACCCCAGCCCCGGCAGAGCTGGTGCTGAGGTGGGTGCAGGAGGGCCTTTGCCCTTGGAAGGTGCTGGAAGGTGCCTGTGTCACCAAGCTGCGGCAGAGGCTGGGTCTCCTCTGTGTTCCCTTTGCCTGCCCCCCGCAGCAGCCTGGTCTGTCTGTGCCAGGGTCCGACTCCATGACCTGTGGGTCCTCCTGAACCCCGCAGCCCCAGCCGGGACCCTTCCCATAGTGATCAACACCCATGGGGTCACCCCTCAGGCTCCTCTTCTCCAGCCCCAGCTCCCTCAGCCTTTCCTCTTCAGGGAGATGCTCCCCTCCCTCCATCATCCCTGTAGCTCTGTGCTGGGCGCCCTCCAGCAGCTCCGTGTCCTTTCTGGACCTGAGGTGGCCACAACTGGACACAAGATTCCAGCTGTGGTCTCCCCAGGGCAGAGCAGAGGGCAGGTGGATCCAGTTCTAGAAGGGCTGGGTTGTGCCGTTTGCTCAGCGTCACCCTCTTGGCCCTGTGGTGCCTCTGAGAAACACTGGATCGGGTGCAGGTGGCTCCACGCGAGGCCCTGCGGGTGCTGTCTCCCTGACAGACCCCGGGGTGCTGCCGTGCACTGGGCGATGCCACGGTGAGAGGCACTGGTCTGTCCTTGCCGTGACGCAGTTTCCCACAACGACTGGGTCCCGGAGGAGCCCTGTGGGTCTCCTCTTGCTGTGGTGTTAGAGATGCAGCTGCGGTTCCGTGTCTGAACAGCCGGCGCGGGAACGCGAGGCAGCGTGAGGAGGCCCTTTTTGCCTCACGGCGAGTCCTGGGTGGCTGCAGAGCAGGGGTTGTCTCAGGGTGGGGTGTGAAGTGCAGGTACCTGCGGTCGTCGCTTCTTCCCTCGCTCGGGAGGCGGGGGGCCGCGGTGAATCTCAGTGGTCTCCCCGCATCCCCCATCAGATGAAAGCGGGGCTGTGGCTGACCCCCCGTCCCGCTGTGCCGGGCGCAGGACAGCCCGAGCGCCGCGACCTCGCCCTGAGCTTCCGCCTCTGCAGCCCCAGGCTGCCTCGTTCCGCGGTCAGACAAAGCCACCCTTCCAGGCAGCAGGGGCCAGGAACTCGTAGGACAGACTCGGCCTTTCCCCTTCCAGCTGAAGAACAGGAATCGACCGTTAGAAGGGGAGCGCTCGGAGCAAACGCCCATGCGGTGCAGGTGTGCTGGGGTGCTGTGGGACGGTCACAGCTCCCCATGGCTGCGGGTTTCTTCGGTGGAGAGAGACACTGAACAGAGACTTCTGAGCCTTTTCCCTTCTCTTTAGAGCAAAAAAAAGACCTCTGGGACCCCCATCCTTAGGGCAGAACCCACCCCGTGTGTCTGGAAAGGGACGGGGCGCCTACAGGTCCTTCAGGCTTGGCAGCAGGTCTCACTGGGCAGGTCTCTGTGGCACACGGAGACCTCGGGCAGTTACCACACGAGTTTTGTGTCTGAGCTGTGACCAGAAGCGCCCTGTCAGTCCTGGGTGGGGGTCTGAGCCGGCTGCCTGTGGTGGTGGGGTGTGAGACCGTCTTCCCTGGCACCCTGAGGTGGTGAGGGGTGCCAGCAGCCCGACCGCCCGAGGGCTCTGTGCTGAGCCACCACCAAGTGCTGGGGGAAGAGCTGCTCCACACCGGTGGTCCCAGAGCGCATTGCCTGTGTGAGATGCTGGGTGAGAACAGCTGTGGGTGTTGCAGGCACGGAGAGTGAGGTGCAGAGGGTGCTGCTGGGCAAGGGGCCCTGGGAACTGAGGTGGCCACAAGGCCTGTTGGACGGGTTAGTTCATCCGAAGAAGAGGCACAGACCGAGGGGACTGGGAAGTTCTGTTAAGGGGACTGGGAAGTTCTGTTAAGGGGAGCAGATTTCAGCACCAGCCTGCAGAGGTCAGTGGGAACAACCGCTGCGGGTTGTTCTCCGTGTCCCTGGAGCAGGATGCAGATGGTGGCTCCGGGCTGCAGAAGATGCTGTAAGTCAAAAGCAAAGAGTGAAAGCAAAGCCCTGTGCAGCCCGTTGTGGGTCGGACTTAGCCAGGGTCGCCCGATGGATTTAGTGAGGAGATTTGGCTGCGGGATTTGATCGCGCGCTGAGCCCCCGTGTTTGCTCTCTGGTCTGAGCCGTTCTAGTTCCCAGCGTCAGGGATATTGGGGTTACAGCCCTGCTGCACAGGGGATTTTCACGGCGAAGAGGACGAGCTTGGCTGGTTTGTCCCCAGGAAGGACTTGGCTGGTGATTAACGGGAGCTAATTCACGGCTGGTTTTGCTCCGGAACCTGTGGCCACCCGGCGCAGGAGCCCGGTGCCAGCTGCCAGGGGCTCAGCTTTGAATTTCAAATGTCTCCTCCTTTATGAGCAAACGTCCTGCTAAGGCTTCTGAGTAATAAACGACGCAGTGGGATGTGTCCACGCGGCGTCTCTCGTCTAAGGCACCACGAGGCCTGGCTTTCCCCTGGGCGCGCTCCGCGGAGAGCATAGGCGATGCGGGCCAACTGCCAGGGAGGAGAGTCGCTGGGGCCGTGGGCAGGGCACCACCTCTTCTCCTGCCCCTGGGCGGAGGGGCCGCTGGCCGCGGGCATCAGAGCTCTCGCGGTGGCGCCCCAGGTGCAGCGCAGCCCTCAAACCACTCTGTGGACGGGCCCGCCAAGTGTGTCGTTAGTGTCTCCGCGACGGCCCTCGGTGTCGTCAGCACGGCGAGAGCTGGGAGCGCACATCTGGGTGCTGAGCTCCAGAGCAGCCCCCGCACCCAGACCTTTCCATGGACGAGGCACCAGATGTAAGTTGCAGATGCCGTGGGTTTGGTTTGCGGGCGCCTGCCTTTAGCAGAAGCCGGTGGCACCGCGGACATGGGTAGTTTTAGCATCCGCCAGCCCGCGGTGTGGCTGCAGTTCGTGTTCGGCAACGCCCAGGGTGGTTTGTGTCTGGGCAGCGGGAGCAGGAGGCACCGTTTGTGGTGAGGAGCCGGCGGCCACACGGAGTTAATTGCCCACAAGTCATAAAGGCTACTGTAAGAGTCCAGGTGAGGCGACACCTCTGCCGACGAGGGCGATGCCAGGGTGCTGCCAGCTGTCTGTGCGCAGCCACAGCAGGGAGCGGTGCCAACACACAGGGTTTGCAAAGGGCCATAGCCGCGTCCCTGTGCCTGTATCCCGTTGCCTTGTGTTTCCTTTCCCCTGGCCGGTCCCGGGGCTGCGGTGTGCTGGCCGGTGGTCCGGTGTGTTGTCTTGGTCTACTGTGCATCGCCGAGCCCTGCTCTGCAGCAGCATCTGAGCTCACGGTCTGTGCCACGGCGGCTGTGCTAAGGTCCCTCGGCCATGCCGCAGTCACACCTGGAGATGGGTGTCCCCACACCTGGAGCTGGGCATCCCCACGCCTGGGGCACCACGGATCCAGAAGGCTGGGACCTGAAGCCTGGGAGTCCCAGCCTCTGGGGAAATCACAGCCCTGCCTGAACTCACATCTGGGGGGGGCAGGACAGGAGGGTGGTGCCAGGTAAAGTCCAGCTGACTGTTGGACATGGGCTGGCGCTAAGAGGTGTTGGCTTTTCCCTCACTTAGGACACAGCTCCTTCGTCGGTTCCGCCGGCTGCGGGCGTCAGTGAGCGTGGAGCCATCGCCCTGGCTGCACCGCGGGGAACTCACCACTCAGGTTCACTAAACACAGTCACGTTTGTTTCTGTTTTCCAGAGGACATCGGCGTGGACTGGTCCATCAGTAACAAGGACCTGGAGGTAACACAGACCATCACGTTGTTCCCCAAGTCTTCACCTTTGCTCTTATTCACGTTTACTAAGATGAGCGTGAGCGATGATTCTGAGACAAGAGGAGCACCCCCAGTGTCAGAGCTCCTCTGCAGGCTCATGAGGAGGGCACCAGCTCTTCCTTCCTGGTCCTAATGGTTGGTAGGATCCCAGCCCGGGCTGGACTTGGAGGGAGCTCAGAGCTCACCCAGCACCAGTGCCCTGCCATGGGCAGCGACACCTCCCACCAGACCAGGGTGCCCACAGCCCCATCCAACCTGCCCTTGGACACTGCCTGGGGTGGTGGGTCAGCCACAGCCTCCCTGGGCAGGCTGCTCCAGGGCCTCAGCCCCCTCCCAACAAGGTGTTTCTGCCTCAGATCTCATCTCAACCTCCTCTTTTCTGTTCAGCCAGTCAGTGGCAACCCAGCCCTGTCCCACAAGGCTCAAGCCTTGGCACGGCTGGAGTTAACTCAGAGCATCCCTGCAAGGTTCTGTGACTCCCAGAAACCTTCAGCTGTGGGGTCCAGCTCTCTGGTTTCTGTCTCCAAGGTTGAGCTGACTTCATGTGATGAAATAACATCAGCAAATCCTCTCCCTTACGGGAAACTGAGCCTTTGGAGCAGCTCACTGGCCCAGAGCCTCGGTGCGGTGTTCAGACGCCCGGGTGGCTGTCAAACAGCTGGGGCTGAAGACAGGGTTTTGGGTGCTGTCTGCCTGCACGGAGGTACCTGTGAGATCACTGCGAGAGGCAGAGCTGTTGGCAGCCTCTCTTCTTTCCCTTCCTTTCCCTTTTGGAGCCCATCTCTGCAACTGCAAGCGGCAGAGCCGGCCTGTGCTTCATGCAGGAGGCCCCCTCGGTCTGCACGGGGCGGCGCGTGGCCCGCATCGTGTGCGTGCTGGGGCACCCCAGCCTGCCCCGCGGCAGCCACTGGGTCTGGAGAGAGAAACACAGGGCTGCCCTCTCGCCCCCACAGGCGCAGATCTCCAACTACGCGAGTGTGAGGCATGGCAGCGTGCGGTACTACACGGCCGACAAGAACGTCAGCTGCAGGAACTGCGGGAAGGGCGGTCACCTGTCCAAGAACTGCCCCACGCCCAAGGTAACGCCACTCCCACACCGCCTGCTGGAGCAAGCGAGGGCTTTATGGTCTCACTGGAGGCTGTTCTGAGGTGGAGGACAGCCTCTGCACCATCGGTTTGCTGTGTGGGACCAGCCATGCGTTTCGTGGAGGTCATTGCTCAGCCTTGGGGAGGCCGCACCTTGAGCACTGGGTCCAGTTTGGGGCTCCTCAGGACAGGGGAGACATCGAGGGGCTGGAGCGAGGGCAGAGGAGGGGAACAGAGCTGGGGAAGGGCCTGGAGAATCATCTGATGGAGAGAGCTGGGGCTGTTGACTTTGAGGAAGAGGAGGCTGAGACCTCATCAGCTCTCTACAACTATCTGACAGGACCCTGCAGAGATGCTGGTGCTGGGCTCTTCTCACAGGTCATTAGTGACAGAAGCAGAGGGAAGGGCTTCCAGCTCCAACAGGGGAGGGTCAGACTGGACATCAGGAAGAAATTCTTCCTGGAGAGAGTGGTCAGGGACTGGGCTGGGCTGCCCAGGGTGGTGGTTGAGTCCCCATCTCTGGATGTGTTTAAAGTCACTTAGATGTGGTGCTCTGGGTCAGGTTTAGGGGTGACCTTGTAGAGTGGGGTTGCTCAGTGGTCCCAGGGGTCTTCTCCAGCCTGAGTGGTTCTGTGACTGCTTGGGTATGTATGTTCAGCAGCTTGTGCAGGGGCTGGAGGTCTAACCATCAGTTGCTGTCCTCTGGAGGAGCAAGGGCAGCTGCGTGAGAGTCTGCACCACTCTCTGAAAACCTGTGGGCTGGCACCCACACGGGGACCTCAGGTGACCACATCCCTCCCAGCTGAGACATGAGGCCTCGTGGGGAGGACACCGTCACCGGGAGAAATGGCTTCTGTTTAAAACCCAGAATAGTTCTGAGTGGTTTATGTTTGCTGCTCCGTGTGCCCGTTGGTGTGAGTCACAGGGCACATGGCCAGTGGTTATGGCAGGCTGAGCCCATCTGGCCACCGAAGCCCCATCCAGCCGGTCATGTGTAGGGTGGAGAGAACTAGAAGGGCAGAAGTGAGAGGAGCTCACAGGCAGGGTAGTAACTGGAGGAGAAAGGTCCCGTGACGCCAGAGCAGACCAGTGCCCAGCCAGTCCCTGAGCCAGAGCAGCTCTGGAAACGCTCCCTCGCCTGGTCGTGTGGCCGAGCAGGACCCTGAGCATGGCCAGCCCAGTGCTGCAGGCTCTGTCTGTCCTCTGGCTTTTAACGTGGACTGTGATGGGAAATGAGGGTCAGCGCAGGGTCCCTGCTCCTCTGCTCTTAGTGAAGCGCGTAGTGGTTGTCGTTGCTGTGTTCTCTGAGCACGTGCTGGGTGCTGGACACGAGCTTCTGATGCAGGGGACAAGCCCAGAAAACAGAGTCAGTGGAGGTTCAGCTCTGGGTTTTACTCTCCGTGGTCCTCCTTCGCTTCGGTTCCAGGAGGAGACGTAACCTCTCCGCAGTTCCCAGCAGGCAGCAGACGTCTGTGTGGGGCGGGGGATCCTCATTCAATCCATTTCCCCATCTCCTCGAATCTCTGCGGGACATCCTCGCGTCACATCGCTCTGTTGGTTGTTTCTCCACAGAAAGCCCCCCCGTGCTGCCTGTGTGCGGAGAGGGGCCACCTGCAGAGCACTTGCCCCGCGCGTTTCTGCCTCAACTGCTACCTGCCCGGCCACTACTTCAGGGAGTGTCTGGAGAAGGCCTGCTGGAACAAGCACTGCAGCCGCTGCGACATGCAGGGGCACTATGCCGACGTGAGTACGGCCGCGCCGCGCCGCTCGGGCACTGTTGGGCTGGAGGCTGCCGGAGGCCGGGGTGGGCACAGCCCTTGTCATCTTCTGTCACATGTCACTGTGAGCAGTCCTCGTGCTATCACCACGTTGTCTCTATCCCGTCACGTCAGTGGGTTCTCTAGTGACACCGGCATGTCTCCGCGGCTAACGTTCATCGCTGGGCACAGCAGTGCGAGCGCAGCAACGGGTGGTAGCTGAGCCTGCCCCAGAGCACCAGAGGTTTCACAAGGGATGGCCTGAAGAAGGCAGAGCAGGGCTCCGGTGGTTGGTTCTGTCCAGTCTGGTGTCGGTGGAGAAGTGATTTCAGTGGAACCGAAGGCGTGAGGGAGGTCGAAAGTAGGAGCGAGCGCCAGCACCAGGGGAAGGCTGGTTCTGGTGCTCTGGGAGTTCCAGGTCAGGTAAATGCTGCGAGAGGTTTGAACTGGAGGCTGAGCGGGTTTGAGGGGTGCCTGTAGCCCTGCTGTGCCTGATGCTGCGAAGGTGCTGTGTGAACGAGGCAGGGGTGGTCTGACTCCAGGCACACGCCTGGTCTGGCAGCGAGGATGCGGGTCTGCAGCCGCGTCCCCGTGCCCTGCCACAGCTTCTTCCTGCAGAGAACGGGCAGGAGACATCACAGTGAAGTTAATCATCTCCCTGCTCCGCGAGGGAGCGGGGTTCAGTGGGCAGGGTGGGGTTGAGCTGAAGGTTCAGAGGACTCTTCCCGCCTCAGAGGTTCAGTGGGTGCGTCCATCACACGTGGGGTGGCGTCCGGCACTCACGGCCCAGCAGTGGGACGGCTGCAGCGCCACGAGTCTGCTGTTAACAGAAGAACGTCAGTAGAGGCCGTGAGTGTCCAGACACGCGGATGTTTTGTTTTAATCCCACCAGAACCACCCTGATGTTTCCCACTTTCGCTGACGTCAGTCAAACCCAGCTTTCTCTACTTGGACCAGCTGGGTGGCCGCTCTGATCCTGTTGTCTGTCTCTCCAGTTCCTTCTTCACTCTGCTTTGCTGCCTCTGTGTCACAAGCACTGGAGAGAAGCGAGTCCTTAGTGCCAGTAGTGCTGTCTGTGCTGTAGCTGGTGGAGCAACCTTCCAGCGGTGCCCAGGCTCTGTCTGGCTGAGACCTTTCTCTCAAAACCTCTTTTAAATGACCCCGACACGGAAACTCTCTCGAGCGCATGAGCTGCTTTCTCAAAGCCACTCCCCTGGTTCTGCTCCTCAGCATGCTGTGGAACGAGGAGGATCTTCTTCTCACAGCCTGTCCGGAGCTGTCACTGCTGCAGGTGAAAGTCAGCAGGTACGGGGAGGTCAAGGAGAGGCTTCGTGCTCAGGTCACTGGTGACAGGGCAGGCGGCAGCAGTTTCCACAGAACCAGAGCATCATTCAGGCTGGAAAAGACCCCCGGGATCATCCACCACCAACTCTGCTCTGCAAGGTCACCCCTCAGCCAGAACCCCCAGACTAGAAGGGGGTGGATAAGTCCAGTTAAAGAACTGAGGCTGTGCACCGAGGGTGCTGAGGCACGGGCTGCCCAGACCGTCAGCCCCGAGCGCTGCTGCTCATGCCGGACGGATGCTGTTTTCCCTCGGATTATTCGCAGAGCAGCTGGCGGAGATAGCATCAGCACACATTCATCTGTATGAAAATGAAAGCTCTTCCTCCTCTGCCTGGCAAAACGGCTCAAACGTTTGATTTCCACTCAGAGCTGCGCAGCTCCCCCGAGCAGCAGGGCCTCTGTGCACTCCAAGGAGATTTCCACCTCTCCAGATGCCTTCTGTTTGGTCAGAGAACATGAGGGCTGCTGGGAAGGCCTTCTCCTGCCTTTCACGGATCAAGTTTAAATCCCACCTGGACACGTTCCTGTGCGACTGGACCTAGGGCATCCTGCTGTGGTAGGAGGTTGGACTGGATGGTCTTTTGAGGTCCTTTCCAGTCCATAACATTCTGTGCCTCTACGCAGCAAAGCCTGTGTTTCCATGACCCTTGTGACTCCATCCAGCTCCCTTGCTGCAGGACCGCGGAGTAGCTCACGTGCAGTGGAGGGCTGACCTTCTAGCTTGGCAGCTGGACAGGAGAGATCATTCCCTCATGGCCTCTTCAGATCATTCCCAGTGTGTTGGGCTGTTCGCGGCTCCATCTTGCTCCTGCTGAAGATGGCCAAGTGCCACCTAAACAAGGGGCAGCGGGTGTGAGCTGGAACAGAGGAGGTTCCACATCAGTCTGAGAAGGACCTTGTTCCCAGTGAGGGTGACGGAGCACTGGAACGGGCTGCCCAGGGGGGCTGTGGAGTCTCCTTCTCTGGAGACGTTTCAGACCCTCCTGGGCTGTCCCTGGGTGACTGGATCTGGGTGGTCCTGCTTTGTCAGGGGGACTGGACTAGATGATCTTTTGAGGGCCCTTCCCTAATGTTCTGTGATCCAGTGAAACATGAGGGGTCAGGAGGAAACTCAGCGCTGGTGACAGACTGCACAGACAGTGATGTGTGGGGTATGAAACCACCCCCAGCGCATCTGGGAGCCACCACTTCTGTTCTTCTTTGAATATTAGAGATTCAAATGTCATCTTCCTCTTCTGGTGGTGCTTCTGATCATAGCCAGGGTGCACACAGTGCCAGCACTTCAGAGAGCAAGAGCGGTGTGTTCTGCACTCGGCCTGATCAGCCGTGCAGAACCAGGGTCCTGAGGTCTTTCGTGTCTGGTGCCACCTTCTCTACTTCACACGTTTCGTGAAGCTGGTTCTCATCAATTCTGCTGGAGAAGCTGGTGGCTCATGGCGTAGACAGGCGGATTCTTCGCTGGATGGCCGAGCCCAGACGGTGGTGGTGAACGGCGTGAACTCCAGTTGGCGGCCAGTCACAAGCGGTGTCCCTCAGGGCTGAGTTTTGGACCGGTCTTGTTCAATATCTTTATCAATGATCTGGATGAGGGGATCAAGTGCGCCCTCAGTAAATGTGCAGATAACACAAAATTGAGCACGAAGTGTCGATCTGCTGGAGGGTAGGGAGGCTCTGCAGTGGGATCCGGACAGGCTGGAGCGATGGGCTGAGCTCAGTTGTATGAGGTTTAACAAGGCCAAGTGCTGGGTCATGCACTGTGGTCACAGCAATGCTACAGGCTTGGAGAAGAGTGGCTGGAGAGCTGCCTGGTGGAGAAGGACCTGGGGTTGTTGATTGACAGCCGGCTGAACATGAGCCAGCAGTGTGCCCAGGTGGCCAAGAAGGCCAATGGCATCNTTAGGTGCTGGAATGGGTTGCCCAGGGAGGTGGTGATGTCACCAACCCTGGAGGTGTTTAAGGAACGAGTGGTTGCAGCACTTAGGGATATGGTCTAGCGATTAGACACTAGGAGAAAGGGCTGGACTTGATGACCCTGGAGGTCCTTTCCAGCCATGATGATTCTGTGATTCCATGATCTTGTTTCTCTAAAGGTTGGAGGGTCCTCTGTCATCTCCAAACTGAGGTCTTGCCAGAGTGGGGGGACACCCCACCACGTGCTTCTCCTGTCATTAAGGCCTCACACGTGTGAGTCCACCAGTGCAGGGCGTCCTGCGCCCCGTCCCTGGGAGCAGAGAGCACAAGGAAGACTGCACCACAACCTCTGGCAAACCAGATGTGGAAGTGCAGAACCGAGGCTGGAGAAGAGTGTCAGAGGCACCTTGCAGAGGACTCAGAACCACCTGTAGGTCCTTTTGCCCATCAGAGACAGAAGGCTGTGAGTCCAGCAGATGATCAGGACGTGACAGGACACCCAGCCAGGACTAGGCGGTTCCTGGCAACCTACAAACACTGCCTGGGGCAGCTGGATTTCATCGAGGAAGAAACCAGGGACATTCCCACACCAGAACCCCACCTTTGTGCCTCTGGAACTGAAGAGGGTCCCAGGGTTGCTGCCAGCCTGTGACAGCAGTGACCCCAGAGCTGCACAGGAACTGGCCAGGGAAGCAGCCAGACTGTCCCTAGGTGGCAAATACCATCGTGATTTTTAAACAGGTCCCCACGAGGTCTGGGCACCCAGGCCTGCCTGGGGGGCACCCAGCCAGTCACCAGGACCTGCCTGGCAGCAGCAGGTCAGGAAGGACATATGACTGTGGCATCCGTGGGAGGATCAGGACTGCTTTGTGAAGGAAGTCCCACTGCTTAGAAGGTTCTGGAGCCTTTCAAAGGAGACGGTGGACCACCATGTGTGTCAGCGTGATCCAGCTGACGTGGCCTGCAGCTTCCAAAGGGCGTTTGACAAAGTTCCTGACCAAGCACCTCTAAGAAGCAACGCAGCCATGGAATAGGAGGATAAAGGTGGGACCTGCTGGTGTGACACGGACTGGGTGAACAGTGGGGTGACAGATGTGCTGAGAAGGCTGAATTTGCTGTGGAGAGCAGGAGCCCCAGGGCTGTAAGAAGCAGAGACAGAGCTCAGTCAAATGGAGGATGAACTTGAGGGGCGACAGATGCATAGTAAATGCCCAGGAAGGAACAATCCCCTATCTGCCTGCGGAGTGAAGTGCTGTGAGGTTCAGAAATCACATCCTGAGTTACAGGATGGGATCCCAAAACAATCAGCTCCCTCTTAGCTGGGGAAGAAGGCTGGTGAAGTGGTAGGAACCACCAGGTGGTTCCGTGGACACGTTGGTGCAGCTTTGGACTCTCTCCTCTGCAGCGTTCGGCATCCTTCAGGCTGGAAGAGGGAGGATCGGTAAAGAGCTTCGAAGTCATCTGTGGTGGGAGACAGCGGCTGTAGGTCAGTTGTTGGTTGGTTCTTCCAGTGCAAGAGCTAAGGGACATCTGGTGAGGGCAGCAGGAGCTGCGTTCAGAGGAGACCGAAGGAGGTACCACACCGGTGGGGCTTCTTCGCGAGGGGTGCTGTAGGTGCAGATGTGGATGCTGCTCTGCTTCCAGAGGAGGTTGGAGCAACCTGTGGCAGAGAAACCCATGGAAAGTTGCTGGAATGTAGAAGCTTCATCCAGCTTCTGCTTAAAGCTTCAAGCAGCTGGATACAGAGGAGCGTGAGGACAGGGAGCATGGCTGCACTGCCCCTGAGCGTCGTGCGGCATTGGCTGTGGCCACAGCTAGAGTGCGGGTGGGGTGTCTGTCACAGTGTAGTGGGTGTGTTCGGGCTGTGCAGAGGTTCATGCACCTGTGCCTCTGCTAACTGCCCCCTCCATGGGGTGTTTTCACCCAGCCCAGTGTCACTGCAGCTGTCTGCAGGAGCTGGAGGGTCACCTAGTGTTTTGCTCTGAGCCTGGGGCTAAGTGAGTCTGTTGTTGCCCAGACTTCTCCGAAGCTGCTGCAGCTCCCACAGGGCAGATCTGATCACAGGGCTGGGAAGAGGACGAATACATTCCATTTCCTCTTTCTTTTCTGAGATGTGATCCAAAGCCTGGATGCGCCAAGAGAGTGCTAACTTGTGATTCCCAGGCCGTTCGGTCTCTTACAGCCGCACAGAGGGTGTGGAGCAGCCGCCTCTGCACGGCCTGTTTCAGGGTGACCCTCTGTGGTCACACTGCTGTCCAGAAGCAGGCGTGGGGCAGCTCAAGGTGCTTTCTTTGCCTGGCTTCATCTGGAGTGCGCAGAAGTTATTCAAAGCAGTTCTCGTGGTTTATTAAGAGGTTTGTTATCTCTCAGCTCAGTCTCCTTCCCTGAGACAGCCCGGGGGACGGATGGAGTGGTCGTAGGTGCTGGAAGCAGCTCAACCCCCTGTGCTTCCCTCAGGAAGGTCGCCAGAGGTAGCAGGCAGCAGAGCTGTTCAGCAGCTCCAGGTTGGGCTCGGTCTGATGTGCACTGCTGCGCGTCGGTGGGTGCTGTGCGCCGATGGGTGCTGTGCACCGATGGGTGCTGTGCCTGCACATCTATGTCTGTGTGCTGGAAACCCCGCGGTGCGTGGCAGGTTTGGTGGCAGTTAAGTTGGTGTCACGAGGCTTTTGTGGTCTAGTCTCACCTGCCAGCTGCAGGGGTGGAAGAGAACTTCGTAAACAGGGTGCCAGGATGGGGAGGGGCACTCGAGACCGGCATGGAGGGCAGAATCTCCCTGCTCTCTTCACAAGAGCAGCATACGGGTGCTCAGGGAGCTGCCTGAGCCGGCAGTGCCTGGGTCCCCAGCTCTCTTCAGCCCTGCCTGCTGTTGATGTGGAGGCACAGGAGCCCAAATTTCTTGCAGGAACCAGCTAGGTGTCTCAGCAGGTCCCTCTTCCATGCGTCCAGGTGCCTTGTCTGGCCCCGTAAACCAGCACCAGCGTCACCTCTCACAGAGCAGTTCCTTCTGCCTTTGTTGTTTGGTAGCCCATGCTGGCAGGAACAGGGCCACCCCTGCTGGCAGGAGGCACAGGGGCAAATCCATCGGGGCTAGGTGCTGACTATGGGGGATGCCTGGTTGCTGCAGGGGGCTGGCTGGTGGTCTCGTGGCCAGCAGGAGCTGAAACCCCAGGCAGAAAGCACAGGGTTTGTCACAGTATTACCAAGGTTGAAAAAGACCTCATAGATCATCAAGTCCAACCCGTTACCACAGAGCTCAAGGCCAGACCATGGCACCAAGTGCCACATCCAGTCGTGCCTTGAACAGCTTCAGGGACGGCGACTCTACCACCTCCCCGGGCAGGCCATTCCATCTGGTCTTCCCGTGCCCCCTGACTTTTTCACACCGGCGGTGAGTCAGCATCCACCTGAGGGTGGGCGCAGGACGTTACCGGGAGGACCTTACCGGGAGGACATTACCGGGAGGACATTACCGGGAGGCCGGCCAGTGCTGGCAGTTGGCCATGTCGCCGGTGGTGCGGGGAGAGGCCTCGGCAGCTGCTGCTGGCACGGGAGCGTCTGCCAGGGGCAGCTTTGCGCTCTCTCGGTGGCGGCGGTTCCCGTGCGGGGGCGACGGAAAGCGTGCGCTTTGGCAAACCCTTTGTTTTACTGCGGCGGCTGGCGGCGGGGCAGCTCCTCGCAGCCGCTGCTTTGACAAAGCACCAGAGGATTCTGTTAAAAAGTTGTGTTTAGTAATCGCAGCCGTCGTGTCAGACCGTAACTGACTGGGAGCTGAAGGATTTCTGCGAGATGAGTAGCTGTGCCAGCAGGGACCCAAGTCTCCTGGGCCAGCCGCGCTCTCATTAAGATTTGCCGCTAGCCGTGGCGGTGCTCGGCGAGTATGTGACGCGCATGCTGTTATTGTATGCTTGGCTTGTCAGCCCGCAGCTTCCTGACACTCACTTATGTCACTCTTTATTCAGAGAGGAAGGAGCTTTTGATAATTTGACAAGACAAGCTCTTAAACGATCTAGGTCACGGCCTTCACTGTCTGCGATTGTGAACATATTTCCTCAAAGCCCTGTCACTCATCACGGCTACATTTTCTCCCGGGGAAGCCGCCGCGGGCCCGTCCCAGCGCAGGCCCCGTCCTTCCCGTTAGCGGGGCTAATCCGCTCCCCGGCGCCGCGCTCCCGGCTGGGCCGTCGAGCGCCCCCTCGGCCGAGGGCAGCG
>VXBP01010263.1:84303-104756 GCA_013400115.1 Rhinopomastus cyanomelas
CGCCCTCTCGGCCGAGGGCAGCGGAGGGGAGGGAAGGGCCGCTTAGCGCCGGTTTTGTGTTTGCTCATTGTTGTGGAAATGCGAGGCCTGGTGGCGAGGGCCCCGGCCTATTGAGCGCCCGAGGCCCGGGCTGCTGCCAGGGCCGCGCCAGGCCGAGCGCTTCCTTCCCTTTGATGTTGGGCCCGGGCAGGGGGGGAGCGGAGCCGCGGGCGCGACGGGCCTCCCCCCGCCTCGTCTGACGGCAATTAGCACCCGATCGGGCCGCGGTGCTCGGCCCCCCCCACTCGGGCCCGCTGGGGCCTGCGAGGAGCCGTGGCCTGCGAGGAGCCGGCGGCCTGCAGGACGGCGCAGAGAACGGGCGGCCCCGGGCCCGCGGTGCTGCCCGGCGGGGCCGTGGCGGGAGGTGCGGGGCAGCCGCGCTGCGGGGCCGGGGAGCACCGTGCGCGCCGGTGCGTCTGGATGCGGGTAAGGCCGTGGCAGCAAGCGAGCGCGGGCGTGCTGCGAGGGAGCTCATCGGGCGGCCGCCGCTCCGGGCTCCGCGAAGGCTTCCAGATAAAGACGGGGGGGTCGAGGCTCCCTGCCGGAGCCGGTGCTCGGCGGGGACTGCTTCGTCGCACCGGCGTCGCTCCTCGCGGTGGCTCTGTGTGTGATGTGAGGCAATGGAGTTCCCGGTTCAAAGCACCGGAGCCGCTGTTCGGCCGGGCGCCTCGCGTCCATCTCCCCGAGTTGGCGGGTGACGGCCGCGCCGCCGTCAGAACCAAGAGCTGTGCTCGCCCCGTCTTCTCTGGCCGCCGAGGGGCCTCCCGCAGCCCCAAAACAAACCCGCCTCCTGTGCTGAGGGGCCCCTTCCCGTGCCTGGGGTCACCCCTGCACCCAGCGGCGCGGTGCCCCCTGCCTTTGTGCCCAGAGCCGGCGACAAGCAGCGACCAAGTCAGGAGTGAAGTGGGTCTCTAATCGTTGCTGCGCAGCGGCCGCTGCGTGAGGAAAGGTCACAGCACAGGGTGGCATTTCGCCCGGCTGGTTGTGATTCCTCGCCCACCTCAGTCCACCTCAGTCCGGGGACACTGTGGAAATCGAAAACTGCCCAGAACTAACGTGCAGACCGCTGCCTCGGCTCGACCCTTGTGCAGGTGGGAGAGAGGCATCGGGGCGACAGGGGTGCACGCCGGAGAGCGTCCGCGCATCGCACCTCCGCACCCTGCGTGGAGGAGAATCCTTTTGTCTGCGCTGGAGGACGTGGAGCGTGTTCCAGCTGTCAAACGCCGTAGCACCAGCCTCTGCGAGGAGCCCCGTGGCCTCGCGCAGAAATTCTGGTGCCTGCCTGCAGCGTTCGAGTAACAGGAGAGCAGGTTGTGGATTTCTCCTTCTCTGGAAGGATGTGTTCCTGTGCAGCTTGGTCTAGGAGGTGCTGCTGTGGCGGGAGGATTGGACTAGGTGATCGTTCAAGGTCCCTTCCAGTCCCTAATGATTCTATGATTTTTTTTCCCCGTAAAACTGTGTGAACACAGTCAGGATGAATCATCACCCCTGCCCGGGAGAAACACACCGCATGTGCCAGGGGGTGACAGCCAGGAGCTCGGGTTGGTTTGTGAGAGATGCAGTTGTGCGGTGGATTTGTTTTGGTGAGCCTGCTCTGCCAGAGTAAAAGAACGGACGAGTTTGGGCAAGAGCAAGAGGTTTATTCAAGACCTAAAAGAAATGTTAACAGTTCTCATTTGCAAGGAGTCGGGAGGCTCCTGCGTTTGGAACTGAAGCTGCAGCTTGTTCTGTGGGAGACACGGGATAACCGGTTTTTCTTCTTAAAACAGTGGGAATTGTGGTTGTCAAACCCGACTGCTGATGGTTCAGGTGATTAAGGAGCTGCTTTAAATGGAGGGTAAAGGTTTCAAACAGAAGTCAGGGACCTCTGCTGGAGCAGCCGCCGCTCAGTCCGCTCAGCACTGCGGCGGGTGACAGACAAAGTGGCCATGTTTGTGTCTCGGTGGTGCCCGGGTGCCGGAGGCAGAAATGCTGTGAGTTCTGTGAGAGCCCCGAGAACGGTTAGGTCAGTGACTTCCCATCCCAGCGACCGCTGCACGGGCTGGTGAAACTTCCACACTCCCCTCGCTCCTGCCTCTTGCCTGCTCCTCAGGTCTATTGTGTCACTGCCGAGATTCAGAACTCACTCCGCAAAGTGTTTTACAAAGGGCCGGTTTGGGAGGGGGGGAGTCTGTCGGATTTTGGGAGAAAACAGGTTTTAAAAACAATCAGGTTTTTACAAACAGGTTTTAATCAAGTGAAAACCTCCTCAGCAGGTCGATCTGTCCCACTGGCTGCACACAGCCGCCTGGCGTTGGGCTGCCGGGGTCACCCCGCGTAACAGCCACGTTCTGACTGGGGCAGGGATGGGTACGAAAGCAGCACCGCGCCTCATCCCCTGCGTGTGGGGAAGGTGCCCTCTGATAAAAATCCCTGAACGTCACCCAAATTTGCAGTGTTGGAAGGCGCAGGATCTCAGATAATCTGTGATCGTTTTGTGGCGCCCGCCGCCCCGAATAGCACCTTCCTCTCCCAAAGTTGTAACCTTCAGGGGAGAAGGGGCGCAAGCAGCCTGCCCCTGGCTCCCTGACAATGGCAGGGAGTGTGTTAAACCAGTGTAAAATTCAATTAAACTGTCTAGCTGGGTTTTTGAAGCTGAAATGCAGCCCCTTTCAGTTAAGCTTCTTATTTCCCTGTGACCGACACCGGTGGATGCTGTGTTATGCCAAAACCAACAGGCTGTAAAGCACCTTGTTTCATGCTCCTAGCTGATCAATATTTTTATTTTCCAGGCTTGCCCAGAAATATGGAGGCAGTTTCACCTAACTGTAAGTAGAAACACCTCTTTTATTTTCTCCTACACCCAGCCTATTTACTCCTCTGTGAACTGCTGACCATAAAATATAGACAAGCATCTTCTACTAGGAGATAATAAATATCTGAGGAGGTTCTGAGCTGGGGAATGCGATGAGATGCTGCCCTCTGCTCTAAACATCTTCAGGACTTGGGGTTCTGTTCTAACAATCATTAACCGGGCGTCGTGCAGCACTCTCTCCTCGCAGAGACCACCACACTCACATGTTTTAAAAGAGGGGTGATTTTAAGTCGGGGTGCAGAGCAGGAGCAACAGTCCCATCTCAGATACCCCAGATGCCGGTCGTTAGTCACCGTGCGTGACCGAGCTTCCTTTTAAATGAGAGCAAACGGGTCTTAGCTGGAACGGGGAGGTGAGTTGGAGCAACTGCACCTCACAAACTTGCACAGATAATTCCTGGCTGGTGAGTGAGGATGGGGCTGCAGCCTCTCTCCCCTGGTCTGGATTAGCTCATCCCTAGTCACTGAGATGAGAAGCAGAACTTTGTGAGCCGTGCTCCTGCGTCGCTGAGGTTCTTCCTCAGGTGTAAAACAGAGATTAAAATGAAACAAAGCGTCCGTAAATTCTGCTGATGCTGAAACCCGGAGCGGCGTTTGACTGGCCAGAGAGTGGTTGGTGCCTCACACCCTGAATGTGCTAATTTATAGATTTATTAGGCTTAGCAGCACCTTTAAAGAAGAGGATTTCTGCTCTTCCTCTGCATCTTTGCTGTCGCCACTGCCCAGATCAGCCTCGTATGTAATTAGCTGCTGCAGGTAATTAATCGCTGCAGCCTGTCCAAAACAAACTGGGAAAGTTTCTCTACTGCTGATCGCTACGGGTCGGCTGTTGGGCTCTTTCCTGCGAGCAGCTAATGGGATGATGGGCTTTGTAATTCATCCCCTCCACCTCCTTTTTGCTGCCTTTGCTTCTGAACTCAGTGAATAGGAGAAGTCAGAGCCTGGGCCTCCAGTTCATCTTTTCCGCGCCGTGGCTTTTAAAGCAGAGATCTGCTGTGGAGACTCTCTGCCCTGTCTGAGCAGTCACTGGTGTTTTAAACAGAGTCTGTCTGTGCTTCAGAAAAACCCCCAAAGCATCGGGAGCAGGAGGTGCCTTCACCGGGCGCTTTTGTACGCTGCTTTAAAACTGCACGAAGGAGGTCGGTGAATACTGGCTGCCTCTGCGGTCCCGGAGCGGGCAGGAGAAAATGACTTCTGAAGTGTTTGTGGTGTTTGGAATCCAGCAGTCAGAGGGGCAGTTCAGGGGCAGCGGGGTCCTGTGTTTGGGATTTAATTTCATTTTGCTCTGCGTTGCCACCAGGAATTTTCCATGACGAGAGCTGCAGGCAGCACTCGGAACCGTTCACCCCTGTAAGAAACTGGGGGGGAGCTCAAACCTGACGCAGCAGTGACTGGGGCACGATTTGGGGCATCCGAGGCAGGAGATAATTTAATCAGTGAGTTTGGTAGAAGGTGCTTGAAGTTTACACCTTCCCTCACTGCGAAACTGACGACGCTGTTGCCCAGACGGGCTCCTGTCAGAAGACGCGGAGAAGGGCTGCGAACACGGGTTTGTTGTTAAAAACACCCCTGTGGAAATCCCTCTGACAGTCCAGGCTGCGGCCGCATCGGTGGGCGCTGAGTCTGACCCCAGCGACTGACACAGGCTGCTTTTGCCTTGCAGCACGCTGCAGGTTGCCTGCAGATACCCCCGTTTCCCCGTCTGGGGAATGCGCTGGGAAGACTTCCCGTGGCTCAGAGTTTCCTTTGTGGCCAGATTCGCTCTGGGATTTACAGGGCAAACAGCTCCACGTTTGCAGTGATGTCTGGTACCTCAAGGAGCCGCACCCTCTGGGCTGTGTGGACGTTCCTGTCCCAGCCCGTGCCCGTCTGTCCACACACTCCTCAAACACTCTTCCCCACTCCGAGGTGAACCGCACTCCCACGAGAAGCACAACGCCTGTGCTAGAGTGGCGCCTCTTGTTTTTGTAGGGCAGCGTCTCTCTTGTTGTTACGGGCATTGACAGAGCTGCAGCTCGAACACTGTGGCCGTCCGCTCTGGCACCGGCAGAGCTGCAGTTCACTGTAGAAATCAGGGTTTGTAGTTTCTCCACTTTTAAGTCTCCTGGCTGAGGAGTTTAAAGGAGTCAAGAGAAGAACAACGCAAGTTATTCTGCGGCTGCTCCCTGCTGCAGGGGCTGCCTGATGGTGGCAAACGGGTGGAGGGCTCAGCGAGTTCCTCCTGTGCTTTGGCCGTGGGTTTGAGTTCATTTTGGTGAATCCATTGCTCAGGTTCACCTCAGCGCCAGCAGAACTGGGCTTTGGGGTGTGTAGGGACAGCGAAGGGCTGGTGTCTGCGGCAGCACCTGCAGACGGCCGTCACCAAGTTGTGTTTAGGGTCCCCAGGTAATTACTGCAAGTGCTGGAGGAACCCTCTTGGCCTTCCTCCCACCTTCCTCTTTTGTGAGACGCGCGCGGTGGTTTTGCTCGCAACTGGCTCTTTCCTAGGAGATGGCTGCCATCTATTGACTTGCTGCAGCCCCTGCACAGCACCGGGCTGCCTGGAACAATGACGGGCTGACAAATCCCCTCTGCGGCAGCGGGTGGTGGACCGGCCGGTTGTGTTCCCATCAGCGCCGGTCGCAGTCTTTGGAGCATCACGAGCAGTTTGTTGTGGGGGCAGAGGTATCTGGTTCTGACCCAGCCAGGCTGCCGGCGCCCGGGCACTTGTGAGCGACTGAGACGGCAGAAGGGATCGTGCTTTAATCTGCCCTTCGACAGAGAAGAGGGGTCACAGCTGCCTTCAGCAGAGCTCAAATGTAAAGGCTCCGTGGTAGTTGGAGCCTCATGAGTGGGTGAAGTTGGTCTCTTTAAACTTGTCCTTTCAACTCTGTTAACTGAAGTCACTCTGCACAAAACCAGTCAGACTCAGCAGAACGATCCAGTGCCCACTGTGTGGCCTGAAATAGAGTTTAATTGCCTCTTCGAGGAGTTGGTTTAGAACTTACAGCAGCCATCTCCACTGTGCTGGCACTCGGGGTGTTTCTCCCAGGTCAGACCTCCCTCCGAGTTCCTGGCTGAGCAGGTGCCTGTTTGCAGGACGTAGGGTGGTTCTGATACCACTCACGTTATCAGAGGGGTTGTTGCCCGCTCACATAATGACAGGAGGACCGCGCTGGCAGGTCCAGGGTGAGCAGTTCGATGGTGGCCCGTGGCAGCTTCAATAGCAGTGAGAGGTGTCTGCTAACAGCTCTTTGTTCTGGATTATTAGGAGGCTTTAGCTGATGACTGCGTCTCTGTAAAGCCAGGTACCCCCCAAACCTGGACAGGTCTGTGCCACCCTTCCTCGTCCTGAGGACACTGGGGAGCTCATGGCAGTGTTTTTCCACCCGTAGAATGTTTAGATCTTTTTCAGTCCCTTCCCTGGGTGTTTGAGTTTCGGCTGTGAAGGTAGAGACATCTGTAGAGGGTTCAGTGCTCAGGGAGCTGCATTTGTAGCCCTCTGAGTGAAAAAACTCAGTGGAAAAGCTCCTGGAGTTAAGGCCCCCTGTGATGTTCCCTCGTTTGGTTCAGTTTGCAGTTTGTCCTTTACAGGAGGATCTCTCTGGGTTTGTTCTGCTGCCCAGCTGCCCAGTGAAGTGTTCAGTGCCAGCCCCTGCTTGGAGCAGATCTGTGGCTGGAAGAGGACAACCCTGCTGTGCCCTGGGCTCAGGTTCTGTGCGGGGGACAGCCCTTCTCTCCAGGTGTGGAACCTCCATGAATGCCTGAGCTCAGGGCCGTGGGTGAGCAGTGAGGTTGGAGCTGGCCTTCCCTGGGACCTCTGCACCAGTGGCTGGTGGGACCTGAGGTCCAGATGCACCTCTACCCCAGAGGTTATCCTCCAGGCTGGCTGCTGGAGTGACCTGAGGGCAGGTCCTGTGCTGGGGCAGCCGTCGCTTCCCCCGACAGGTGCCATCGCTGGAGAATGAAGAGGAAATTGATGCACAGTGACCCACGCTGTGCTTCAGCCGTGAGGTTGCCCTTCTTCCATGTGAGTCCCCTTACGGGTCACTGGGAGCCCTCCTGCGTGGTGGCACCCACAGGGTACCCGGAGGCTGTGGCAGCAGCTGTCACAGTGTTCTGCTGTGGACGAGTCGGCGTTGCCTGCACAAGTCTCCCCGTGTCTGCTGCTGTGCTGCATTGTTGAGGGGAACTGGTGGTGAGCAGCAGCCGGCGTGGCCTGACTGCCCCAGGAACGGGTTGGGGGCTGGTAGTCAGAGAGGAGATAACGGCACAAGTATGGTGTCTCCTTCAGTGGCTGCCTGTGGGGCACAGAGACACCACCCCAGAGCGGCCAAGGCACCGTGTTTATTTCCCTCCTGTGTCCTGGGTGCTGGTGCCAAAACACAAACCCTGCTGGGGTCAGGGATTGTCTTTCCGCAGGGACTGGAGGGTGTAGGAGCAGCCCTTCCACCCCAGCCCTGGCCTGGCGGTGAGGATGGAGTTGTCCTCCATCCCCTGCCTGCTCCAGGCTCAGTTATTAAAAGCTCCTGGGCCAAGATGGCCACCAACAGAGTTTGAGAGCCGTCAGAATCTTTGACGAGCAGAAGCACCACCTCAGCTGCCTCTGGACCATTTGTTCATCTCGCTTCTAATCCGCCCGCAGAGCAGAAGGTGACCAGGAGCTGGCGGGCCTGGCCGCGGCTGAAGGACAGGGAGGCACAATGTGCCTTTTGTGCTGAACTTTGTGCCCGGATCGCAAGTCCCTTTGTTTCTGCCGCTCGCGCTCCTCATGGCTGGCGCTGCTCCCCTGGAACGAAGGCTCCACCGGCCTCGCTGGTCATGTCCCTGAAAGGGTGACTTTGGTGGTTGGGGGGGATTTAAAACACAGGTTTAGCAATGAAACTAAAGGTTTAAGGTCGGCAGAGCCGTTGGTTTCCAGATGAGCCGGCAGGTTTCACGCGCTGAGGGATGGGTTCAGAGGTGTTTTCAGGAGGAGGTGGAGCCCGGGCACAGGGACAGAGCCACAGCAGTGGCTGGAGTGGACGTGGCTGCAGTGCCAGTGCCTGGTGCTCTTTGTGACACGGGACCCCTGCGTCCACGTTCAATCTTCCAGCACAGGGACAGCTCCTTTCTGTTCCTGCGGAGCGGGAGAGCCCGCACTTTGTTTGTAGACAGGGTAGTTTGTCCCACTACAGGATCACCAGCGTGGAACCACCAGCCCCTACCTCACCAGGCATTCAGTGGGGAATTTCACAGAGAAGGCAGCCCAGAGTCCCTGAGGTGAGCCTTTGGGGTGAGGATGCCCCTGAGTGGTGGGAAGCACCAACCCCTGGGCTGTGACTGTGTCCCCACTTTCCCTTAAGCGTACGGTGCCATTGTGGTGCCTGGGTTTGCGAGGAGCCCCCACAGATGAAGATGTCAGCCAGCTCCGTCCGGGATGGGGCAGGTCTGGGATCCCCAGCACGTGCTGTGTTTTTCAGTTGCCCGCTCTCGCTGTCCAGTCATCAGCCCACCCGCTCCGGCCAGTGCTGGGCTGTACCCGGGGCAGTTCCCAGACGCCTGCCCTCCCCGCACAGCCGCCGCAGTAGAAATGAGGGTGTTGGGGAGGGCTGGCTGCGCCACTGAAGGGTCCTGGCTTTGTTTTACACTGGGTGTGTTTTCCCCTGCCCATCGCAGTGTGTCCTGAGGTACTGCCTGCTCTCCAGTTCCAGGTATTTTTTAGGGTGCCAGAAACCTCAACCCCAGGTCTTTCCTGCTGAAGGCGACGGTGTCTCTGTCTAGCAGCGCTAGCGCCGGTCGCTGTCTGACAGAGAACAAAAGCGGCTTCAGGTCCTGGAACAAGTCCGTTCGGGTGCGGAGCGCTGCGGTAGCTGTCACTGTCTGTACAACTGCTTGGGGTGAAGCTGCTGCCCGGTTCTTACCTGGGAACTGGAAAATACCACAAGGAACAGAAGTAGCTCCAACCCTTCTGTGTAAATAGGTCATCTCTGCAAAAGCACAGCTCAGGGGTCACCTCCTCACCCAAACGCTGGGTTTTCACAGATACCCCTGTGCAGGTTTGAGCTCCGAGTGACCAGGGGGCTGTTGGGCTGGAACAGTTTGCTCAGGCTGTTGCTCTGTGAGCTGCCGGCGTGCCCGCGCGCCTGCACATTTCCCAGGGAAAGGGTGGTGTTGTCTTTGTCACCCCTCGTTGACGGCCGCTTGTGCAGCTCAGGGCCAGCGTCTGGCTCCTGCTTAGGCTCCTGCATGGACCCGAGAAGCTGTGTTGGTGGTACTGGTGGTGCTGTACAGCAGTGCGGTTGTTGGCTGCTGCTCACTCCAGTGTCAGCTCACAGAGAGCACCACTGCTTTCTGTGACATCTGGCACCTCCTGCTTCTCCCCAGAGGTCTCCCCAGAAAGCGCCAGCAGAGGTGTTTTATACTGAAACAGGGTTAAGGACTGATCGTCCCCCCAGCCAGAACCAGCGCTTTGATTTCTCGCTGGAAGTGGCCTCAGAAACAAAAAACCTTGGGCAGCTGAACCCGTTCGTTCGCGTTCCTCTGTGTTTGGGGCTCCCGGTACCCTCCTGGCAGAGGAACAACCAACTGAACTCCAGTGCGTGCTGCTGTGTTTTAAGGAGTTACACAGGGTTGTGCGGGTGCAGCACCCACGGGTGCAGGAAGGGAAGGGTGGCCTTCAAAGGGGAAGGAGCAGCTTCGGTGTGCTGTGTGTTCAGATTGGTGTTTGTCTGACCCTGGTGTGCCTGGGCAGCTGTCTGTGTGCAGGGTGCACGCAGGGCCAGAGCTGGAGCATGGGGAGCTGCTGCCTGCTGCACAGACCGCTGGCAGGAACCCCTCGGTTCTCAGCCCAGACACTGCCCCGTGTGTTCCCCCCGCACCCCACACACACCAGCGCTGTTGCAGCGTGGGTGACGTGATGTGCCGGACCCGTTGGGTACGTGGTTCCTTGCACAGACAATGGGGTGGTGGTGGTTAGCAGTCGCAGCAGAAGACTCTCCTCACTCAATAGGCAGCTGTGGGTCTTTACAGAGAGGGTGCTGGGGTGAGCAGTGAGAGCGCTGGTCGACGTGGGACCGGGTGCCCTGTTGCTTCCGTCTGAGCGAGCAGGCGGGTGCAGCCGGTTAAACGGTGTTTGCTGTTTCGCGTGCCTACCCTGTGACCCAGGAAAACAGGGCTTCCAGCCTGCAGTTGGCAGTGCATTTCAGCAGCAGAGTTGTAGGTGAGCAGAGCTGTCATCTAAGTGCTTCAGTGACCTTTTCCCGCAGCAGATCCCGTCCCCGGGCTCCTCGGGAGTGGCCTCGGGGCTTGGCAGGGAAGTCGTTTTGTCTGTTCTGTCAGGACTTGGAATCACCTTCGGAACTGCGCAGGAAACGAAAAGTCTTCCGTGACCCACCGGACATTTTAAAGCATCAGAAGACTGCCCCGTGCTGTGGGCAGAGGAGAAGGTGCTTGGACACGGGTTTGCGCTGCCGAGCGGAGGGAAGGTGGGACGTCGGCAGAGCACACACCTCAAAGGCTGTGCGCACGTGAGTCCTGACGGAGGGGAGCGGCTCCAGGGCTGCCTGTGATGGATGTGCCGTGGCAGCGCTGGAACCGCCGCATCCTGCCAAACAGGCGCTCTGTGTGTTGCAGTGTCGCTAGCGTTTGCCGGCGGCGGCAGCTTTGTGCTGGCAGCAGCGCCTCTGATTGTTCGTGTCGCTGCCAGCCCCGCTCGTTCACCCTGTCTCCCCTCTGTGTGCCAGGAGCCGCCGCGAGCTTGCGCCGGTTAGCGGTGACTTTCCCAAGTTGTGCCTGATCCTGTTAATCACCTGGGGATTGGGGTCCCTAACAGCACTCACTGGTTTAATTCTGAAAGGGTCTGTCACGTCAGTTGCATTAACTCACCTACCTCACTCCTGTCGCGTGAGCGGCAGTCACCGTCCCTGCGGCAGAGCCACCCTGGTTTTCACTCTGAAGTTCAAACAACCAGGCTCAAAGGGAATTAAAGGGAAGCAGGGACCGTACGGAGTGGTGGGTGCTGCGGAGCCATCAGCCCTCGGTGGGTACCAGCTCGCTGCGGCACTGGAGGAGCCTCAGAGCCGAGGGGGACTGCTGCTGGAGATCTCTCTGTCTGTGCTACAGCACCCACTGACGGCAAAAGCTGGCAGCACCCCTCAGAATCCTTGGCTTCAGGAGTGTGAGCTAAGGCCTTCAGCCCTGCCCTGTTTGGGATTAAACTGGCGTTTGGCCGAGTAACACCAACAGCCCCGTGACTCTGAGATGGGCAGAAGCAGCCGCCCACAAGCCTTCAGCGCTGCTGGCAGCCGCTTGCCCCAGGCACTCCATGGCCCTGCTGCCTCAGCCGATGCTTCCGCCGCCACCAGATGCCGGGGAGCTCTCGCTTGCTGCTTTGTTAGGCGTTTTGTTCTGCATCAGCATCCCCACCTGATCCCTTCCCGGGTGCCTCGTGGTCCTGCAGGGACGCGGCAGAAGCTGGGGCTGTCCAGCAGCAGCAGGGGATGAGGTCTCGCAGGCAGAGGCGCCGCTGTTGACAGGCAGTGAGTGAGTGGATGTCGCTGCCAGGGTGCAGAGTTTCCCGGAGTCTGTGTCAGTCCAGAACCTGCTTTCTTCTCTTGCTGGGTTTTTCCTCCCCTCAAGCCGAAGCTTCTCTTCCAGTGGTTCCTGCAGGAAGCAGTTTCCTCTCACGTGTTGGCTGCGCAGGTAGTTCTGTTCCTGTACGTGGAACATGGGCTGAGGAAGGAGGATGGCGGCTCGCACGAACGCTCAGGTGTGTCTGCAGAAGTGGTGTCTTCTGCACTAAAAACAGCTGCACCAGACCCTCACATGACACCCAGCTCCTTTCTGGCTTGTTCTGGCAGTGCAGGAGGCCCTGGTTAGATTAATTCTGCTGCTGCGATGGTGCTGTGAGGAGGGAAGGAAGTGTGGACAGCGATGGCACAGAGGTTGGTTTGGTCAGGGCTGTGTTTGTGCGACCTGAGAGGGCCACCGCCTGAAACCTTTGGCTCTCCGCTAAGATGGCCCAGACTGTTCAGAGCCCCAGGTCATCTCCAGGTTAAGACTTCGTTGGACTGGTTTGAAAACGGACCAGATGGGCAGGGAGGCCGTGGAGAAGGTTGGCTGTGTGTGAGCTGTCGACGCTCCTTCAGGGGCATGTTCTAGCCGAGAGTCACCTGTGGCAGACCTGGTGGAAGTGACTGTGGCATCACTGATACACACGGTGCTCGTACGTGGAGGGCGCCTGAAGGACTAGTGAGGAGCCCGGCAGACGTCAGCGTGCTCAATGAACACGCCGGTGGTGAACGTGTCCGTCAGCGGAGGGTGGAAAACATCTGGATTCCTGTTTGTTCAGAACGTTCCTCAGGAGCAGCGGCCACCTGGGATGTCCTCTGCGGTGGCTTCAGAAGCTGCCCCAGAGTGTCCGTCTTGGGGGGCGAACACTCCCCTAATAGGGAAGCTGTTTCAAACGTGGTTCTTCCTCCTCGTGCCAGTGTTGGTGAGAGGTGATGACAGGCAGCACAAAGGTTAAAGAGGAGAACGAGAGGGAGAGGAAGCTGTGAATCATCTGGAACGATGAAAACCTTGTGGTTTGTGGGGCTGCCCGGCGCGTTGGCTGGTCAGCACAGCAGTGCGTCGGCTCCGCTCGCCTCCGGGTTCCTCCGGCTCTGCCGACCCCTCTGCGCACACAGGCTGGGGCAGCCGGGCACGCGGACGGCCTTGCCCGCTGGACCCTGCCCGTGCGCGCTCGCTGGGGCGCGTGTGCGGCCGAGAGCCAGAGTCTCCCCGCAAACACCCAGATGCGACATACGTGTGTGTGTCCCCCCCCCGATGAGTCTCCTCCTCCTCCTCATCCTCTCCCACGCACCCACCTCCCCCACCCCACTTCAAAGCTCGTGGCCCTTTCTCCATCCTCGTACTAAAAGGGTTCTTTGTGAGCCAGGCCGCTTGTCCATCATTGTTTGGGGTCCAAACAGTGGTAAAATACCCTGTCACCGATCCAGAGGGCTGTGAATGGCAGCTTCTCTCCGGACAATTGGCGGCGGTGCCGAGAAATATTCCTGAGAGGATTATTTAACCTTTCAATTTAGGGGGCACAAAGCCCGGCTGATTAATGAACTTTCTGATGGGCGCCGATAAGCGGATCTATTTCTTTATTTCCTGCAGAAGTGATTCCTGCTCCTGCCCCACATTACTGTAATCTGGAACATAAAATGTGGCAAATAGATTAAAAAACAGCACTAAAGAGTTTATCTGGCTGGCAAACTGAAGGGGCTAAATTAAAATTGGTAATGAAAGCGGCGGCTGAGCCCTGCCGGTGGTTTTCAGACGCGCTGTGTATTTTGAAGAGACTTATTCTCCAGCCTGCCTGGTAATGACTGCTCTCGGTGCTCGGTCCGGGGCCGGCATCTGTTATCCCCCCAAAAAAATGAGTTGTGTTATCTGGATGACTGCAGACACATCCGCATCCCCCTTCGCCCTGCTTGGGCAGACAAGGTCGATAGCATTACAAGGTATTTGTGGCAGTGCTTGTTTCAGTTTTCAGAGCTGCCAGTTTCCAGCCAGATTTGAATTACAAAGGAAGAAGCTGGCATGAAAATTGAAAGGGTTTATCGGCCGGTCTGGAGCCTCATAGCACATTGCTTATTTATGCAGTCCATTTGCGCCGGGGAATGTGAAAGGGAAATACATTTTTAAAATAAGGTCATAAAGGCCCAGATATGTTTAAGATGGCAAATAAAATATAGATACCTCTAATATCTGCCCGGCAAGCGGTTTCACTTAATGTCTCGCATTACCGCGGAGCAGCGCGCGTGCCGCCGTCGCCGCCACCGCGCGCGGCCGCCGTCGCCGCAGAGATAGTCCCCGGGGCTTAGGGGGGGAAGTGTTTGCTAACTTACTTTAAAATTAAAATAGAAGGCAGATAGGTTTGTAGTTTGAGGGCCACGTCAGGAGCAGCCGGAGTTTTAACGCTCCGTCCTGTTTGAGCGACGCTCTGCATCCCATGTAAAATTAGCCATGGACGGCTGGAGAGATGCCACCACCTCTGGAGAAAATTGGGAAGCCTTTTAAACCATGAAGATTCCGAGGCCACGGGGATTGTGCTGCTGTTATCCCGCTATCTCGCTCACGTTCATTTCCTCTAAGGTTCGTTTTTGTCCTCTGTTCAGAAAAAACTCTTTGAATTCATATTTTAGGGGCTTTTTTCTCCTCTGCTTCCCAGAGCATCAGCAGATTACATTTGCTCCTCTCAAACGGATAACGCTGCACTTTTTGTCTTTCCCTCCCTTCAGCCCTTTCACGCAGCCAACGGTGGGTGCCATTTGCATCTGCTTAAAATGCACCATAGAAATGTCTTATTTCTGTAGGAAACCACCTCTGCGCTCACACCGAACTGCTCAGAGTCACTGAATCACCAAGGCTGGAAAACACCTCGCAGCTCATCACGTCCCTGCTTCTGGGAAAGGCTTTGGCTTCCTGGGCTGTGCAGTCAGGCAGCCAAAGGCCATCTGTGGGTCTGGAGTTGGATGGGCACCACCTGCCACAGGGAAACCCCACACCTGAGTGTTCAGTGAGGTCGTGGCAGGGGTTGTTGTTTCACCATGTTGTGTTGGTACCCAGAAGGGTGCGATGAGGAGGTTCCACATCCGTGTGAGAAGGACCTTCTTCCCAGTGAGGGTGACAGAGCCCTGGAAGGGGCTCCCTAGGGGGGTTGTGGAGTCTCCTTCTCTGGAGATGTTTAAAACCCACCTGGAGATGTTCCTGTGTGACTGGATCTAGGGGATCCTGCTGTGGCAGGGGGATGGGACTGGATGATCTTTCGAGGTCCCTCGCAGTCCCTAGTGACTGGATCTAGGGGATCCTGCTCTGGCAGGGGGATGGGACTGGATGATCTTTTGAGGTCCCTCCCAGTCCCCAGTGACTGGATCTAGGGGATCCTCCTGTGGCAGGGGGATGGGACTGGGTGATCTTTCTAGCTCCCTCCCAGTCCCTAGTGACTGGATCTAGGGGATCCTGCTGTGGCAGGGTGGTTGGACTGGATGATCTTTCTAGCTCCCTTCCAACCCCTAACACTCTGATTCTGTAAGCGCTGCAGGCGTGTTAGAGAACTTGGACACAAGGTTTGATGTGTTGAAGGGCCACCGTGACTCCTGCTGGAACAGCCAGTTTTTCTAGATGGCTGAAAGAAGTGAAGGAGTGAAATCTGGTTCCAGAACCAGCTCTGCTGGCAGTCGGGGGGGGGCACGGTTGGAGGTGAAGGCACTTGACCTGTTGTGTTCCGCGTGTACTAGTAGGCGCTGAACCCTGTGCACGCCCGCCATGAATTTTCATAGGGCTGTGACTATGTAGCCTCTGTGGCTTAGTGATGCAATCACCAGATCGACGGGGAGGGCTGCGACGGAGACGTTCCAGTCTGCTGTGTGCGTGGTGCTCGTTGCAGAGCTCGTTGCCTAATTAAGGAGTTGCCCGGGCACACCGCAGGGTGAAACAAACAACAACAGCGGAGCCCCCTGCGCAGTCGCCATGATGCCCCATATTGGCAGTTCCCACTGTGCGGGGGCAACGCTGCCCCGACGTCATTTCAGCGGGATCACAACTGCCTCCTGACCGCTTGTGAGGGGGAGGCTAACGTTCAGGCTGTGGTGACAGAGCTGTTCTGGCGGCTTCCCTGTCCGGCTCCAGCCTGCGGTGTGTAATGATGCACTTGATGGTCGTCCTGCAGTGGCTCAAGAAGTGGGTGAGACACCTGGGCTAATGAGTTTTTGCTCCCAGCTTTGTCTCGTTTGTGCCAGCGAGTTGCACAGAACCAGACCGAGCAGCAGGCGGGACTGGAGCACGGGATCCGCAGTCTGCGCCCTGGCCATGTCCTGCGCCTCTCTCATCCCACCACTTCATCCCCAACCTGCAGTGGGCAACAAGAACTAACAGTCAGAATCAACTGGTCGAGTGCGAGCAGAGCCGCTGACGTAACGGATCAGGAGTGGAGCTGGCTGCTCGGGAGCTGTGACGTAGCCGCAGCCAGCCCTCGGTGCAGGCTCTGCAGGGTTGTTCCCTCACTGCTGAAGCAGAGCAGCCCACGGTGGCTCTGGATGCAGCTGAAGGAAGTCCCCAGTTCAGCGCAGGCTGTGGGCAGAGGCTGCGTGGCAGACACCAGGGAGTCTGTGGAGGACATGACCTTGCTGATGTCAGGCTCTGGATGCAGTGGTGAACCTTGCTGGTTGTTTTGTTGGTGCATGAGGGAGCTTGGGAAGCGTTTCTTCTGGCAGGTGCCCTGTCGGTTTGGGTCGGGCAGGTCTTGGTGAGGTGCGGGAGGTGAGCTGACACTGCATGTGGGTTTCCACAAAGCCTGGTGTGTGTGGCCACATTGGTCTGGGAGCCAGGTGGCACAGCCTGGTCTGGGAGCCACGAAGTCATCCCTGGTCTGGGAGCCAGCCGGCGCAACCTGGTGTGAGCCATGAAGCCATCCCTGGTCAGGGAGCCACGAAGCCATCCCTGGTCTGGGAGCCAGCCAGCACAGCCTGGTCTGGGAGCCATGAAGCCATCCCTGGTCAGGGAGCCACGAAGCCATCCCTGGTCTGGGAGCCAGCCAGCACAGCCTGGTCTGGGAGCCATGAAGCCATCCCTGGTCAGGGAGCCACGAAGCCATCCCTGGTCTGGGAGCCAGCCAGCACAGCCTGGTCTGGGAGCCATGAAGCCATCCCTGGTCAGGGAGCCACGAAGCCATCCCTGGTCTGGGAGCCAGCCAGCACAGCCTGGTCTGGGAGCCATGAAGCCATCCCTGGTCAGGGAGCCACGAAGCCATCCCTGGTCTGGGAGCCAGCCAGCACAGCCTGGTCTGGGAGCCATGAAGCCATCCCTGGTCAGGGAGCCACGAAGCCATCCCTGGTCTGGGACCCAGCAGGCACAGCCTGGTGTGAGCCACGAAGCCATCCCTGGCACGGCTGCATTTGTGCTGCGCGGGCAGTCTGAGCGGACAGAGCGGTCTCGGGCGCCTCTGTGCCATCGAGGCCCCTGCGCTGCATCGTGTGGGGAACAGGGAGAGGTGCAAACACCGAGTGCGGAAGATTCCCCTTAATTAGCGCGGTTTAGCCAGACTGCAGCCCCCAAGTAGTAACGAGCTCAGCAGCAGCCAGCCTGGGTTGGATCGGAGCGGGAGCAGATAAGGGGAGCCCAAGGTCACCGGGAGAGCTGCCCAGCAGGGCCATTTGCATAGAAAATTACATCCAGAACTAGGGCAGAGCGGCAGCCCTGGCATTTGGATCTCTTGGCCTTTGTCATGGAGATTCCAGGCTGAGCGGGAGGAAGGCCAGTGTCCCAGATAATGATTAACTGTTTTAATGGCATCCATTCATCGCGCCGGCACGGGCCGCTCAAGCAGAAAAAAGGGTTCTGTAGAATGACATTAGGAGCAAAATCATTTGTAATCGTTGCATCAAGCTGCACTTTGAGGAGACATTAGGAGTAAATCCTTGGCGTGGCTGGCTCACGCTTTATCTTCTGATATTTACCGAGAGTACTGGTGCATGAAGAGCTTCCAGCGCGCGCGGCAGATGGGACGGGCCTTCCGTAGGTAACGCTGTCTGCCAGGTTATTACTCCCACATATTGATGGTGGGTAATCTCCCAGATATCGCCCCACAAATACAGATTATTCAAATGTTTGTCACAAAACACTCCGGCGGAAAGGGGCTGCGCTCATGGATTGTCCATCCCACACCCATGTGGCCGGGCCCCGCAGACGGACACGGCGTTGAGCCGCAGATAGTGAGGAAGCAGAGGGTTTGACACAGAGAGGGTCCCTTCCGCCGGGCTTTGTGCTGGAGTAAAGTTATGCAGTTATGCAGAGCCTCACTCCTCCTGCCCAAGGATGTGGCCTTTTCTATTGGCGGAGAGCAGCAGGAGGAGCCAGGGGAGATTGGGGTCACAGGAAGCCAGGGAGGTTGAGGTCACAGGGAGCCAGTGGGAGGTTGAGGTCACAGGAAGCCAAGGGGAGGTTGAGGTCACAAGGAGCCAGGGGAGGTTGAGGTCACAAGGAGCCAGGGGAGGTTGAGGTCACAGGGAGCCAAGGGGAGGTTGAGGTCACAGGAAGCCAAGGGGAGGTTGAGGTCACAAGGAGCCAGGGGAGGTTGAGGTCACAGGGAGCCAAGGAGAGGTTGAGGTCACAGGAAGCCAAAAGGGAGGTTGGGGTCACAGGGAGTCAGGGGAGGTTGAGGTCACAAGGAGTCAGGGGGAGGTTGAGGTCACAGGGAGCCAGTGGAGGTTGAGGTCACAANCAGGGGAGGTTGAGGTCACAGGGACCCAGTGGAGGTTGAGGTCACAAGGAGCCAGGGGAGGTTGAGGTCACAGGGAGTCAGGGGAGGTTGAGGTCACAGGAAGCCAAGGGGTGGTTGAGGTCACAAGTAGCCAGGGGAGGTTGAGGTCACAAGGAACTGGGGGAGGTTGAGGTCACAGGGAGCCAGGGGAGGGTGAGGTCACAGGAAGCCAAGGGGAGGTTGAGGTCACAGAGTGTGTGCTCCTCACCAGTGGGCAGTCTGAGGACCAGTGGAAAGCCCTGGTGTACTGGTTGGTGCCTAGTGTTCCACAAGGGCACTCANGAGTGTGTGCTCCTCACCAGTGGGCAGTCTGAGGACCAGTGGAAAGCCCTGGTGTACTGGTTGGTGCCTAGTGTTCCACAAGGGCACTCAGTGCAGGTGCTGAAGGTGATGGTAGGTCCCAGGTCACAGTCAGCACCAAGAGCCACATGGGCAGCAGGAAGCAAACTCGCTGGTCGCTGGTCCTCATCAGTTGCACTCATAGAATCATAGAACCACAGAATCATTCACATTGGAAAAGACCCCCACCATTGTCAAGTCCAACCATCACCCCACTCTACAAGGTCACCCCTAAACCTGATCCCCCAACACCACATGTAAGCGACTTTTAAACTCATCCACTGATGGGGACTCAGCCCGCACCCTTGGCAGCCCAGTCCAGGACCAGGCCACTCTCAGAAGAATTTCTTCTTGATGGCCAGTCTAACTCTCCACTGTTGAAGCTTGAAGTCCTCCCCTCTGCTTCTGACCTGTGAGCAGAGCCCAGAACCAACATCTCTGCAGTGTCCCTTCAGATAGTTGTGTAGAGCGATGAGGTCACCCAGGGTGTGCTGAGAATCGGGGTGACAGTGAGACACCTGCTGCAGGAGTGAGCGGAGGCTCTTCATGCACTAATCCAGATGTTCAAAACACACCAGTGCTTCGGTGACCCCGCTCCAGTCCTCCCAGCACCCCTGCACCTCGCGTGAACTTCCGATAGGCTGGTCAGAATCACAGAGCATTAGGGACTGGAAGAGACCTCGAAAGATCATCCAGTCCAATCCCCCTGCCACAGCAAGATCGCCCAGACCAAGTCATACAGTCAGTCTGGGTTAGAAGGGACCACAGGATCATCCAGTTCCAACTCCCCTACCATGGGCAGGGACATCCCACCCTAGATCAGGCTGGCCAGAGCTTCATCCAGCCTGGCCTTGAACACCTCCAGGGATGGGGCCTCCACCACCTTCCCGGGCAACTCATTCCAGGCTCTCACCTGGTTCTTCCCACAGTGAAGAACTTCCTCCTCACGTCCAGTCTAAACCTACCCATCTCCAGCTTTGCTCCATTTCCTTACTGAAGTCAAGAGAGACCACATCCATGTCTCTGCCATCATCCATCCACCTGGTTACGCCCTCATCAAAGACTCTCAGGTTGGTCAAGCACAACGTCCCCTTGGTGAAGCCCTGCTGACTGTCCCTAATAACCCTCCTGTCCTTGATGAGACAGCCTCTAGAACAAATTGTTCCATCACCTTTCCTGGGATGGAGGTGAGGCTGACCGGTCTATAGTTACCTGGTCGTCCTCCTTTCCCTTTTTGAAGACTGGAGTGACTTTTGCTGTCCTCCAGTCCCCAGACACTTCTCCTGGTCCCCATGACCTAGCAGAGACGATGGAGAGTGGCCCAGCAATGACCTCCACCGTCTGTGGTGTGCATCCACACACTGCAGGGACCGAGCAGCGCAGCTCTCCTGTTTCCAGCCTGACCTCACGGCTCCTTCTCAGCCTGGGCTGGTTCTTTGCTCTGACAGGGCTCCAGTAAAGGAGTGTCTTGATGATTCTTGATGGTGCTGAATGGGGAAGAGAGACCTGCCTGTTCCTGTGGTTCCAGTCTGCTCAACTGTCCCGTGCCCTGGTGGAGCCCCAGAAGCAGCTACAGATGGTGGCATCGTGTTCTCTCTGTTGGACACAGAACCAGTCCCACATTTTCTGGGCTCGGCAGTGCAGCAGCTGAAGGTCCCGTGTCCCCCTCAGATCTTGGCCATAGCGCTTTAAGGGAGACAAGCAGCACCCCACACAGATTTGTCCTGCAGGCTGTCTCCAGGCACATCAGGGACAGGAGGGTTGTTAGGGACAGTCAGCAGGGCTTCACCAACGGGAAGTCATCCTTGACCAAGCTGAGAGCCTTTGATGAGGGCATCACCAGGTGGATGGATGATGGCAGAGCAGTGGATGTGGTCTGTCCTCACTAAGGCACTTGACAGTCTCCTACAGCATCCTACAGCAACAAGGAAGGCCAAGGCCCTCTTGGAACTGA
>VXBP01010264.1:0-20927 GCA_013400115.1 Rhinopomastus cyanomelas
GGGAGGAGAACCTCTCTTGATCTGCTGACCACTCCCTTTCTGACCTTATTTCCTTAACGCGAGGGGGTGCTGACTGTGGGATCCATCGTCCGTTGGGTCTGATGGGCACCGTTTGGTTGCCAAAGGAAAGGAATACTTTGGGGGTGTTGTGGAGCTGATTCCTGCTGCGCCTCACTGTCACCATTATTTTGCACGTCGTGGTGTTTGAATGAACATATGGCACCGCGTTGGCTGACGCAAGCCCCGCTCTTCCTGAACTAGACAAGTTGTTTCTCCACCAGCAGAGATGCTTTTCCCCTCCCGCACTGCTAAATGTTTAAATGTCTGATGGGGGGGAGCCTGCTCCTCCTCCTTCACATCTTCATGCGAGAGAGGGATGTCTCTGTGTGGAAATACAACGTGCTGGCTGAAGGGGGGTGACTGTTTTCCAACCCTGGGCTTAGACTCCATCAGCTCTGATTGGTGCTGGGCTGATTGCCACCTCTCACCAGGCAGAGGATCGGGTGGAGCACGGGAGCAGGCTCTGCTCAGGGACACCCAGTGACAGGACAAGGGGCAGCGGGTGTGAGCTGGAGCAGAGGAGGTTCCCCATCAGTGTGAGAAGGACCTTGTTCCCAGGGAGGGTGGCAGAGCCCTGGCAGGGGCTGCCCGGGGGGGTTGTGGAGTCTCCTTCTCTGGAGACGTTTCAAACCCTCCTGGCCGTGATCCTGTGCAGCAGGGGATCCTGTTGTGTTGATGGGATTGAACTGGATGATCTTTTGAGGTCCTTTCCAATCCCTAATGCTCTGTGATTCTGTGAGACAGCCCTTCAGACCCCAGCTGCCCATGACAGCATCTTTGCTGATGACCCTGCTGTGGCAGGGGGCTTGATCCTGCTGATCACCTTGCTGGGTGATCTTTTGAGGTCCCTTCCAATCCCTAATGTTCTGGGATTCTGAATCTCCGAAATACAGGCTCATAGAACAGTTTAGCTTGGAAAGGACCTTCATGATCATCAAGTCCAATCTTTTCCCAGCCCTATCAGCAGCACTAAACCCTCTCCCCCAACTCAACATCTACCCTTCTCTTCAACACCTCCAAGGATGGGGACTCAACCCCCTCTCTGGGCAGCTGGTCCAGTGTGTGACAGCCCTTTCAGGACAGAAATCCCTCCTGACATCCAACCTGAACCTCCCCTGGTGCAGCTGAAGGCCATTTCCTCTCATCCTACCACGGTCCATGAGGGAGAACAGAGCAACCCCCACCTCCCTACACCCTCCTTCCAAGTAGTTGCAGAGAGCAAGGAGGTCTCCCCTCCATCCCCTCTTCTCCAGGCTAAACACCCCCATCTCCCCCAGCCCTTCCTCTCGCGGCGCAGAGGCTGCACTTTAAAACCAGCATCCTGGAAGCACCCGGCGCCGTTCTCCCCGCCGTAGCACGTTGTTTTGGGGCTGATCTCATCAGGGCATCGATCTTCCTTTGGCTTTGTTTTGTATTTTTAGTTCCCTGCGTCGAAGCACTTCTTTAATCAAAAGTAAATGATGTAAAGGCCGCTCGGGTCAGCGCGGCGCGCGGCGCGAAGGCGGCAATGCATCATTTGTTTGTAAATGTCAGTGAAATCTGCCGATCGATAGCCAGCCCCATGGGGATGAGGGCTGTGCTGTGATGTCAAACCTGCCGGCGTGGGGTGGCCCGGGGCAAGGGCAGACGGGTGGGGGTCACGTCTTGGCGCCAGTCTGTGCTCCCCGGAGCTGTCATGTCTGTGCTGGGAGTGAGTCGGTGCCGTGGTTCGGAAGGGTTAGCAGATCAGGAGGGGTTCTCCTCTGCCTCTGCTCTGCCCTGGGGAGAGCACAGCTGGAGTCTGTGTCCAGTCGTGGGGTCCTCGGTTCCAGGAGGACACGGAGCTGCTGGAGAGAGCCCAGCGCAGAGCCACAGAGATGATGGAGGGAGGGGAGCATCTCCCTGCTGAGGAGAGGCTGAGGGAGCTGGGGCTCTGGAGCTGGGAAAGAGGAGCCTGAGGGGTGACCCTGTGGATGTTGTTCAATGTGTGAAGGGTGGATGTCAGGAGGATGGAGCCAGGGGCACCCAGTGACAGGACAAGGGGCAGCGGGTGTGAGCCGGAGCAGAGGAGGTTCCTCATCAGTGTGAGAAGGACCTTGTTCCCAGGGAGGGTGGCAGAGCCCTGGCAGGGGCTGCCCAAGGGGGTTATGGAGTCTCCTTCTCTGGAGACATTTCAAACCCACTTGGCCATGTTATTGTGCGGCTGGATCTCAGGGATCCCGCTGTGTTGGGGGGATTGGGCTCCTTTCCAATCCCTAATGTTCTGGAAATCTGTGATTCCCCATCTCATGTCCCTCAGTCCAGACCTCAAGAGCCTATGGCTCCTGATGTTGGTCCTGCCAAGACCAAGCTAGGGTCAAGCCTGGGCTGGGAGGGGATGAGGTGCCTGTAGGTTTTTCACACTCCATCTAGTGGCAAAAAACTTGTTTTCATAGAATCAGGAAGGTTGGAAGAGACCTCCAAGCTCATCCAGTCCAACCATCACCCCAACCCCATCCTGCCTGCTAAACCCTGGTCCCCAGGGCCACAGGTACTCGGTGTTTGAACCCCTTCAGGGATAATGATCCCCCCACTCCCTGGGCAGCCTGTTCCCACCACTGACCATTTATGATGGTGGGAAACCTGGTGGGAGCTGTTTTCCACCGGAGGTGGGCTGGGCTGTTCTGGTGTCAACTGCAAACTTGACCCAAATCCAACCAGTAAGAGGGAAAAATCACCCTGGGAAGGGTTAACCCCACCAGCATCACCCGCTGCCAGATAACAGCAATAAAGCAGTTCAGCTGCTCTAGCTGCCTTTGGGGAGACCCTTGCTTCACGAGCAGAGGCTCTCAGTCGCTGTCGGAAGTATCTGCCCATCTTTTTATAGACTGATGCTGGCCCGTGCGGGTCACGGCGTGATCTGGCCGCTGTAAGAGGAAATGAAGGGGGATATAACGTCCGATAGGATCTGAGCGCCGGGGGTTCGCCCCTCGATATTCAAAGGACACGGCGTGAGGGATGGGATTGAAATGGGGTGGCTTTGCTGATGTTGATGTAGAGAAGATGTTTATGAAATGAATCAATACCAGCAAATAGCGACGGACCCGTCTTCCCCCCACCCCCAGCTTAGGAGGCTGTTGGAGAGGCAGCTCTGCCGCGCAGACGCGCTCGGGCACTGCGGTCTGTGCCCTGGCATCGCTGCCAGCACGTAGAGCCCATCTGCACCGAGTCCCTGCAGCCAGGAAAATGGGCTGGTGGGAGACCAGAGGGTTTGTTTCACCAGTGCTTTCTCCTGGCTGACTGGAAGGGGCTGCCATGGGGGGTTGTGGAGTCTCCTTCTCTGGAGATGTTTCAAACCCGCCTGGACGTGTTCCTGTGAGACTGGATCTTGGGGGTCCTGCTGTGGCAGGGGGTTGGACTGGGTGATCTCTCGAGGTCCCTTCCAATCCCTGATGTTCTATGATCCTGCTGTGAGCTGCTGCCTCTGCTGCAGCCTCGTGGGCTGAGCCCCATCCCTTTGGGTGAGCACAGGGGTCTGGGTTTGTGCTGGACTGGAGCAGATTAACCTCCCCCTGAGGACCTGGGTGGGATTGGCCAAACCCTGTCGTTAAGACAAGATCAAATTAGCTGCTCCAGCAAGCGACAGTTTCCTTCCCTGTGCTCAGACAATGGGATTCCTGCAGCCTAGAGGGAGGGGAAGGCTTCAGGCATCCCTCATAGCATCTTGAGGGTACCACAGGGGGCATCATGGCATCAGCCCAGAGGGAGGGGAAGGCTTCAGACATCCCTCATAGCATCATGAGGGTACCAAGGGGGTGGGTATCATGGCATCAGCCCAGAGGGAGGGGAAGGCTTCAGACATCCCTCGTAGCATCATGAGGGTACCAAGTGGGCCTTTAGGAACTTGGTGGCATGAAGAGGCAGAGAGACCCTGGTGACACCTCAGGGTTGTGCTGCCCTTGTCAGTAATTCAGAAGGAGGAAGGGGGATGATCTGGAGGTGCTGTGAGAGGTGGTGGAGTGGTTTGGCACACAGTGGGGACCAAGGGGCGTGGGGTCCTGCGTGAAGGTGTCTGCCATAGGAGAGGACCCGTCGTGAATGGCTGAACAAGAGGCACAAAGAGGGGACTGAGAGGCACAGCTGGGTCGCAGCGGGCAGGGAGGGGGACAAGCTGCTTCCACGCATCCCCACGCTCAGTAATTGCGGGTGTTGGCTAATGAAGGCGGACGCAGAACGGCTGCTCTAATTAGAATATGAAAATGAAGCCAAGCAGGAGGAGACCTCTGCCTGGGGCTGGGGGGATGCTGAATGCTGGTGTGGTGCTGGTCTGGCTCCTGCCTTCAGGGCTAACCCTGATGAACACATGGCAGGGAACGGGAGACCCTGGGGTGAGACACTGGTTTGTGTCTGGGCTCGAACGTAGGGGAGAGCCCTTCTGTACTTGGGTTCAGAGCTCGGCCTGGAGTTTCCAACCCTCATGTGAGGTTCTCAGCAAAGAAAAGCACAGGCTGAGTCAGGGTGACACTGGCCAAGGGGTTCAGGAGGTCAGAGAGGAACCACCTTCTTGCTCCAAGACCTTCCTTTCCAAGCAAGAAATATCTCCATGAAGCAGCCCTTGGGGTAAGGGAGCCTTACCTCAAGTCTTCTTCTCTGGAGACATTTCAAACCCACCTGGCACAATCCTGTGAGACTAGATCTAGGGGATTCTGCTGTGGCAGGGGAATGGGACTGGATGATCTTTCAAGGTCCCTTCCCATCCCTAATGACTGGATCTAGGGGATCCTGCTGTGGCAGGGGGATGGGACTGGGTGATCTGTCGAGGTCCCTTCCAATCCCTGATGTTCTGTGATTCTCTGAAGTTACCATTAAGAGGGTGAGAACCGAAAGGTTTGAGAACAGCAGGGATTGGACTAGATGATCTTTGGAGGTCCCTTCCAGTCCCTGATGTTCTGTGATTCTCTGAAGTTGCCGTTAAGAGGGTGGCAAGTGAAAACCGAAAGGTTTGAGAACAGCTTGGGCTGGCACCATGTGTCAGGCATGGCTGGCTGTTAAAAATAAGCTCATCCAGAAGAGCCCCCATTTAAATAAACATAATGCAAAGACATAATGGCACAGATAATAGTTGTGAATGGGGAATTCTAATGACTTCGAGGGCATTTTACAGGGCAATTAATACCCACGAAAACGCTGCTCTATTCATCCAAGGGAAAGAAAGGGGAAGGAAATCAAATAAAGGCGGCAGAAGGGGGAGGAAGAAAGAAAAGAGAAGGGAGATGGTTGTGACTGGTAAAAATAGGGTTTGATTTTCTTTTCAATAGGATCACTGCTTACAAACATAATAAAAGGAAAAATAAGCATGTCAGGTCCCAGAATGGGGCTGGTAAAATCCCGGATGATTAGTTTCTAAAGAGGGGCAATTAGGCTCCTTTTGCATATGCATGTGACTTGTGCACGGTGGGGCTTTCTCCGCTGCCTTCTTCGCTCTCCCCTCTTTATCCACAGCCTAAAAATACATCAGCCCCCAGTAAACCTCCAGCAACATCCATCCCGCTCAGTCCGTGGAGGGGGGATCGTAGGCTGGGAGTCTCCTGATGTAGGGGATCCTGCTGGGATGGGACTGGATGATCTTCGGAGGTCCCTTCCCCCCCACAGTGTTCCATGATTGTTGCTGGGGTTGTTCAAGGGGAGCACAGGCTGCCTTAGGGTCAGGTCAGGATCAGACTCGGGGTGTTTCATGGGGCTGGATGTTGGCTGGCAGATGGGAGCTGAGAGCTGCCAGAGGGAGGCTGGTTCTTCATTGAGAGAGAAGTTGCTGTCAGGGAAGCAGCTTGGTGAGAGGCTGTAGGGGAACTCCCGACTCCTCATCGCTAGTGAGGAGCTTCCACAGCACCACTGAGCTCCTGAGCTTGGGGTCCTCTGCCCTGGGACAGGGATGGGAGGACAGCAGTAAGTGCTGCTCCCAGAGAGGTTGGTGCCCGGTTTGCATTGTCACACACCTAGCACTGGGTTGTCCAATGCTCCTCCAAGCAGGGGAACAGGGAAGGACCTCCTGGAGCAGGGAAGGACGTCCTGGAGCAGGGAAGGATGTCCTGGAGCAGGGAAGGATGTCCTGGAGCAGGGAAGGATGTCCTGGAGCAGGGAATGGTGTCCTGGAGCAGGGAATGGTGTCCTGGAGCAGGTAAGGATGTCCTGGAGCAGGGAATGGTGTCCTGGAGCAGGGAATGGTGTCCTGGAGCAGGGAAGGATGTCCTGGAGCAGGGAATGGTGTCCTGGAGCAGGGAATGGTGTCCTGGAGCAGGGAAGGATGTCCTGGCGCAGGCAATGGTGTCCTGGCGCAGGGAATGGTGTCCTGGAGTAGGGAATGGTGTCCTGGAGCAGGGAAGGGTGTCCTGGAGCAGGGAAGGGTGTCTTGGAGCAGTGAAAGTTGTCCTAGAGCAGAGAAGGGTATCTTGGAGCAGGGAAGAGTGTCCTGGAACAGCCTGGTGCTGCTGAGCAGCCTCTTCCCTCCTGGTTGCCCACCATAAGCAGCTCAACATGCAGCAGGGCTGGCTCAGGGTCAGCTCACAGCTCACCCATGCCTGTGTGAGACGTGGACCAGAGGCTTCCAACGCTCCCTCCAGACCTCACAGTCCATAAAGCTCTGTCTCTGCACCTCACTGCCCATCTGCACGGGGAGCGAGCTGCCCCTGTCCTTGAAAAGGAGCCCGTCCTGCTCTTCAACAGTGGGTTTTTAATGTATAAATAAATATTGCATATGCCAACAGATGGTTCATTAGCCAGTTGTTATGGCAATCAGCATTCCAGCCAATTAAAGTCCTTTTCCACAGCTTCAAAAATGTCAACTACGGGACCATCTCACTGCCCAGAGAACCAGTGGCTTCGCTGCCTCCCGATATTAGAGCAGAGGATGCTCCTGCAGGTTCATAGCGACAGGAGGGGATGAACTAGAGCACATCTTTCAAACCTCTTGTTCACAGAAGACAAGACAAGGCTTTGTCCCCTCTCTCTGCCACGTTCCAGGGACTTCTGGCTGCTCGGGGAAGGCAGCGCCGAGCGGGATTTGATGAGTCACAGGCTTCACAGGGTTGATTCTCCTTTTTCTCATCTGTGCTGTCTTTTTGCAGCCGTTTAGAGGAGCAGAAAATAGCTCCTGCAGACAATCAGAACAGATTATTTTAATGAGAGCTCAAAAATGAGAAACAAATGGCTCAAATTGAGCCTTTAAACGTTTCCACGTACGTCTGCACGGAGCTCTGCGATGCCTGAATCAGCAGGTCTGCAGCGAGAGACGGCTGCTGTCAGGAGTTGAGTTCCTCAACCCTCCTCTTTTTTCTCTCCTGAGTAGCTAAACTGAACATCCCGAGTGAAAGCTGCATCCTACCAGCAGCTTCATCTTCTGCTTGTAATAGCCTTTCATCTGCTGGAGTCGGCAGTGCCCAGCCTCCATCTGCTCCTGCTCTGCTCCAAGTAGACAGCAGAGAGGGGAACAGTCCTTCTCGCCCCATGTGCTTGGATGGGCCACAGGTAGAACGAAGCTCATCGCCTTCCCCTGCTGTTTCCTTTCTCTCCACCTTGTTGGTGGCCACTGTTTGGGATTTGTCTTCCCTCCCATGCTGTAAATACAAATTGCAGTCGCAGTCGCTCCAGCCTGGGTGAAGAGCAGGTCAGGACTGCCACAGCCTGTTGCATTTGCAGGAGGGTTGTTGAGGATCACAGAACTTTAGGGGTTGGAAGGGACCTCAAAAGATCACCCAGTCCAATCCCCCCCTCCCACAGCAGGATCCCCTAGATCAAGTAGTACAGGAACACATCCAGGTGGGTTTGAAATTTCTCCAGAGAAGGAGACTCCACAACCCCCTGGGCAGCCCCTGCCAGGGCTCTGCCACCCTCCCTGGGAACAAGGTCCTTCTCACACTGATGGGGAACCTCCTCTGCTCCAGCTCACACCCGCTGCCCCTTGTCCTGTCACTGGGTGCCCCTGAGCAGAGCCTGGCTCCATCCTCCTCACACCCACCCTTCATTTATTTATCAACATCCATGGGGTCACCCCTCTGTTTCTCCAAACTAAATTTGCAGGAAGGTCGTTTAGAATCACAGAATCATGAAGGTTGGAAGAGATCTCCAAGCTCATCCAGTCCAACCATCAATCCAACCACACTCTGCCCACTGAACCCTGTTCCCCAGGGTCACAGCTAATCGTTGTTTGAACCCCTCCAGGGATGGTGACTCCAGGCCCTCCCTGAGCACCCTGTTCCTATACTTCACCACTTTGTTTGCTTCAGTAGGGTAGAGAACCCCCAGCAGACCCCACAACCTGTGGCCAGCCCTGTGTGAACCTCTCCTACCCACACACATCCTCCAAATTCGATCTGCTGCTGCGGTAGAAGCTTTAAGAATCCTTCTGGCTTTTCTGTGTTATCCAGAGAACTCCCTACAGCCTATAAATAGATCTATTTTCCCCTCCTTTTATTTCTTCTTACATCACTTTTGCTCTGCGATGCTCTCGGCATCCAAAAGCCTTGGAGCTGATTCTAGATCAGCACAAAAATACCATGAGCACTTGTTTAAACATCGGGAAGGTATTAGCTCAATTTTGTACTTCAGTGCCACCAGGAGCTTTTAGGCCCATTGGGCATGAATTTAATTTTCAGAGAGGCTGCAGAGAGAAGAGGAATCAGCCTCCCTATCTCAGCATTAGCTGCTGCGCCCTGTGACAGCTCAGGGCATCACTTCCTGGGGCTCCAGGCTCTGAGCAGCAGTGAGGTTTGGAGTCTTCAGTCTTGACCAGGTGTGTCCCACATCATCGTGCAGCGTGTGGTGCTTTAACCCCTGTGCTGTCACTGAGCATTGGAGATGGGATGGGATCTCCAAAGATCATCCAGTTCAATCCCCCCAACACAGCAGGATCCCCTAGATCCAGTCGCGCAAGAACAGCCCAGGTGGGTTTGAAATGTCTACAGAGAAGGAGACTCCACAATCCCCCTGGGCAGCCCCTGCCAGGGCTCTGGCACCTTCACTGGGAACAAGGTCCTTCTCACATTGATGGGGAACCTCTTCTCTTCCAGCCCACACCTGCTGCCCCTTGTCCTATCATTGGGTGCCCCTCAGCAGACCCTTCCCATCTTGATCAACATCCATGGGGTCACCCCTCAGGCTCCTCTTTCCCAGCTCCCTCAGCCTCTCCTCAGCAGGGAGATGCTCCCTTCCCTCCATCATCCCTGTGGCTCTGCACTGGGCTCTCTCCAGCAGCTCTGTGTCCTTCTGAGCTGAGGGACCCACAGCTGGACACAGCACAGAATCACAGAACATTAGGGATTGGAAGGATCCTTGAAAGATCATCTAGTCCAATCCCCCAGGAACCCAGAGGGGAAACTGCAGCAGGAGAAACCCGCAGAGCTGGGGCATTGGGGTGGCAGCTGGCAGCATCATTTCGGTCGGGTGAGCGCAGCAGAGCCCAGGCTCCACATCACCATCCTGAAAACCTCCCTCGCTTCTCCAGCAACACAACATGGGGTCTCAAAGCTTAAAATCAGCTTTGTCAGTTGTTCATGGGTCGTTGCTGAGCTCTTGTTGCAGAATCACAGGACATTAGGGATTGGAAGGACCTCGGAAGATTGTCCAGTGCAATCCACCCACCACAGCAGGATCACTTGCTGATGTTTAGTGGGACCTGTGGGTAACTCATAGCTGGGTGCCTCAGCGCTGCTCTGCAGGAGCAATGTGAGACCTGCTGGGGTTGGGACACCAGCTACCTGGCTTCAAGGATAGGGGAACGTCAATAGTCCTTGTGGCACCTGGGGGGAAGAATTGCCTTTTAATGGTCAATAGTAATAACCAGTCTGTTAAAACCTTCATGAATAAGATATCTACAATCTATGGGACATGAATTATGCAGATCCCTCCAGTGCCTGTGATGTACAAAATGGTCCCAGTCCCGCTGTCCCGCTCACCTTCGCTCTCAGCCTCTCCTGTTCCTCTCTGGTTCTTGTTCCAGCTCCTGTTGGTGCTGGCTCTGGAGCCCAGGGGGTTGTGGAGTCTCCTTCTCTGAAGATGTTTCAAACCCTCCTGGGCTGTTCCTGTGTGACTGGATCTAGGGGATCCTGCTGTGTCAGGGGGATCGGACTGGGTGATCTTTGGAGGTCCCTTCCAATCCCTGATGTTCTGTGATGGGGTGTCTGTAGGAGCAATGGGACTCAGACCTGTCTTCAGCTTTGGTTCAGATCTTCACTGGAGAGGGATGTACCAGCACCCAGAGGCTTCTCAGCCCCCTTTGTTGTGTTCATGAAGATGTTTGATAGGTACCTAGAGGAGCCTCTTGGGATCTCAGAATCATTCAGGTTGGAAGAGACCCCTGGGATCACTGAGTCCAGCTATCAACCCTACACCTAGAAGCTCACCCCTCAAGCAGATCCCCCAACACCACATCTAAGCGTCTTTCAAATCAGGAGCCCTTCAGGCCAGCGGTGGCCGTGGTAACCACGATAGTTCTGCTGGGGAAGGCTGGTGCAGGCAGCAATTGTAATAAATTCATGGAACATTTTGCTCATTTCTGCATTTTTATCACTAAATGAAGATCCTTCTCTTCCTTTCCACTTCCTTATTGCCCACAAATGACAGAGCAAAGCCACTAAAGGAGTTCATCACAGAATCACAGAACTTTAGGGGTTGGAAGGGACCTCAAAGGATCATCCAGCCCCATCCCCCTGCCACAGCAGGATCCCCCAGATCCAGTCCCACAGGAACAGCCCAGGTGGGTTTGAAATGTCTCCAGAGAAGGAGACTCCACAACCCCCCTGGGCAGCCCCTGCCAGGGCTCTGCCACCCTCCCTGGGAACAAGGTCCTTCTCAGACTATGTGGAACCTCCTCTGCTCCAGCTCACACCCACTGCCCCTTGTCCTGTCACTGGGTGCCCCTGAGCAGAACCTGGCTCCATCCTCCTCACACCCACCCTTCACACATTGATCAACATCCATGGGGTCACCCCTGGACTAGATGATCTTTTGAGGTCCTTCCCAGCCTCTAATACTTCTATGATTCTATGAAGCTCCAGAGACCCAGCTCAAGGCATTTCCAGGTCCAGCTGTGGACATCCCAGCCATCACTCAGGAAAAAGTGCTCTTGGGAGCTTGGAGCTCAGGTTTAGAGGCTGCCCTGTGGTACAGATGAGCCTGGGCAGAGCATCCAGCAGACAGATTCCTGTGTGCAGCCTGCCCAAGCATCAGACCCTTTGAAGCCTGCCCAAGGCAGCTGGGCAGCAGATCAGCTGGGCTGAGATCAGAGCCACGAAGGGGATGGTTTGGAATCCTGAACCAGAGTGTTTGTTAGTGGAAAACAAACAGGAGAAAGGACAGAGCCCAGCAGTGCCAGCACCTTCCACCATCTGCAGCCACGGGACGAGCTGCAGCCTGCAGGTACCTCGTGGTGCAGGGGGAGCTTCTGGATGCTGATCAAGATAGAGGTGGGAAAGGGTCCTGGTGGCAGTGAAAGAGTAAATAGCTTTTTAAAATGCTGGAAGGAGGATGTAAAGAGGAGCTTGGAGAGAGCAGAAGGAGTAAACACTGTAGTAAGCTAACAGCCTCAAGTGGTGCCAGGGGAGGGTTGGGTTGGCTGTCAGGAGAAATCTCTTCCCTGGCAGAGTGGTCAGTGGTTGGAACAGGCTGCCCAGGGAGGGGAAGAGTCACTGTCTCTGGAGGGGTTCAAACACCGAGTAGCTGTGGCCCTGGGGAACGGGGTTTAGCAGGCAGGGTGGGGTTGAGTTGATGGCTGGACTGGATGAGCTTGAAGAACCCTTTCATAATACTGTGCTTCTAAATAACCCAGAGGCTTTGGGGAGACTGGTAAATGATGAACTGGGAGACTGGAAGTGATGATCTTAGGTTGGGGTTGGGGTGATGATGGGAATGGATGAGCTTGGAGGTCTCTTCCAACCTTCATGATTCTGTGATTCTAAATAGCCCAGAGGCTCTGGGGATACTGGTGAATGGTCAGCTGGGAGACTGGAAGTGATGATCTTGGAGATCTTTTCCAGCCTCAACAATTCTGTGAGTCTGAGGAGAGGCTGAACTGGTCGTGAGAGAACAAAGTATGAGATACAAGGGGCAGCAGGTGTGAGCTGGAGCAGAGGAGGTTCCCCATCAGTGTGAGAAGGACCTTGTTCCCAGGGAGGGTGACAGAGCCCTGGCAGGGGCTGCCCAGGGGGCTGTGGAGTCTCCTTCTCTGGAGACATTTCAAACCTACCTGGCCATGTTCCTGTGTGACTGGATCTAGGGGATGCTGCTGTGTCAGAGGGATGGGACTGGATGATCTTTTGAGGTCCCTTCCACTCCCTAATGTTCTTTGATTCTGTGACTGTATCTAGGGGATCCTGCTGTCGTAGTGGAATTGGATTGGGTGACCTTTTGAGGTCTCTTCCAATCCCCAACGTTCTCTGATTCTGTGGTTGGGTCTAGGGGATCTTGCTCTGGCATAGGGATGGACTAGATGATCTTTCAAGGTCCCCTCCAACCCCCAACGTTCTCTGATTCTGTGATGTACTTGATAAAAAACCCTGGAGGACACAAGAGCCCTGCTGGCAGCACAGGACTGGCTAGAGGCAGGATCTCCCACTCAGGGGGTGCCCTGAGCTGTGTCACTTGGGTGCATATCATGGCAAGATCACCTCCCAGCTCCTCCTCAGCTGCTCCCAGCCTTCCCCAACGGGAAGGCAGCAAGTGCTCAGTGTCATCCCTTCTGTGTGGTAAAAGTAGGGCAGGCTGAGCACAGGTACACAGGCAAAGCAGGTCTCCCAACTCCCCCTTTTATCTCCACACCAGATCATAATCCTCTCCCAGTTCCCTGGGGCTGTGTGAAAGGTATTTGATTTTTAGGCTTCCCCCCCACCATCCCTTTCTTTTAAAACCCATTTCATTATCAACTGGCGTTAGGGGAGCGGATCTGTAATGAGGAAGCTGGCAGAAGTCCCAGAGCGATCAGAGGGGCTGCCATTCAATGAGGTTAAGCTCCTGCTCCAAAAAGAGAAAAGAATAAATTGTAAGTAATTAAAATTAATTAAAAATCATTAAACAAACCCTCGTGCTTGGCGTTTCACGTGCCGCGGACTCGTCTGTGGGCGGTGGCCACCGGTGCAGGCTGTGGTGGTGTGGCTTCACAGGGTGTGAAGGGATCAGCAGACCCTGGTGGCTCAACCAGGGCTCTTCCCCCATCAAGCAGAGACAGTTTGGCCAAGAGTTGGTTTGTGGTGATGAGAGGTTGGTTGTGTTCCATAGAGTCATTCAAGTTGCAAAAGATCCTTGGGATCACTGAGTCCAGCTATGAGCTTGTGAGGTCCTGTTAGGTTGGATGATGCTTTGATGCCCAGTGCTGCCAGAGTTCCGCTGTCTGACCATGGGATGGTGGTTTTGTCTTTGTGAACCTGAATTTGTTGCTGCAGAAAGGGAATTTGTCATCTTTTCTCACTGTTGCCAGCTTGGAACTTCCCCAGGGTGCAGAAGTCTTGTTCTCGCTGGGGATCACAGAATCACAGAACATCAGGGATTGGAAGGGACCTTGGAAGATCATCCAGTCCAAACCCTGTAGGGCTGGGGGCTAGAAGTGGGATTTTGTGACAGCCTGAATGATTCCATTTGCCAAAGAGGGCCAGAACTCCCAGTACATCCCAGTCCCTCCAAGTGCCCCCGCTGTGAGCAGGGCTGGTTAAGACCTTCACAGCAGCATCGTGAACAGCCGGGGTTTGCTTGCTGCAAGAGCCTCCAGCCAGTTCCCTCCCCGGGAGCCCCTGGAAGCCACAAAAACACGTGTGATTCCGAGGTCCTTGCTGAGAAGAAATAACAAACCCCCACAGGAAGGCTGTCACGTCCCTCCTGGTGTGAGGGGCTGCCGAGAGCTGCCGCCGCTGTCACAGTGTTTGACGCTCCGTGCACCAGGGGTGACCCACAGTTTCAGCTGTCACCCGTCGCTCTCGTGCCTGGGGACGGCTTGTTCCTCCTCGGAGCTGAGATGTCCCTGTCCTGTCCATCTCTCAGACCCCAGGCGGGTGATCCAGCCCCGTTCACAGCGGTGACAGTCTGGGCTGGAGCGGCAGAGGCTCTGCCCGGTTCCCATGGTGATCAAATTGCCTCTTTGGTTCCAGGTCGAGAGGTTAAAATCATCGACGAGGACTCTCCAACGTGTGGCTTCGCGTTCCGTCTCGCTGCAGGGTCTGCTCCTGGCTCCGAGGAGGAGGACGACTGGCATTGAGGTACCTGGGGAACCTTCAGCTGCAGAGCTTAGAGACACCAGCACGCTCCCACAGCCACTTGACATCGATGGTCAGACCCGTGGGGAGGGGTGCAGCATAAACTGAACAAAAATGTGGGTGTTCCCCCACCATTGACAGACAAGATGAAGTTCATAAATATCAGAGGGAACATCTTCATAGTGAGGAACAGACTGCCCAGGGGATTTGTGGAGTCCCCTTCACTGGAGATGTTTAGAACCCACCTGGGTATGTTCCTGTGTGGCTGGATCTAGGTCATCCTGCTGTGTTGGGGGGATTGGACTGGATGATCTTGGAGGTCCCTTCCAGTCCCTACTGATTCTACGACTCTATGACAGGAGTTTCATGCATGGGACAGCTTGTCCCACTCTGCTGGCAGCAGCTTCCTTAAGAGGAAATGCTCCAGAGGAGTGTGAGGTGACAGAGAGGGAGGAGAACCTGATTTCCACCAGGGCTGTTGAACAGGAGCACTTTAGCATCACTCTGAGTCCAGCTGTTCTGTCTGCTGGCTCCCCTGTGAGCAGTGGGGACATCAATAAATGCTGGGGAAATGTCTGTTGTAAATAACCAGCATTTCAGCCTATTCTGGTCAATGAAATATTGTTTATGGAAGCTCTCAGGGCTCCCACAGCTCCATTTAAAGGTCTCTTGCTGTTCTCAGTGCAGCATTCATGTGGCTGCTTGGAGCATCCAGCACTTCACAAAGTCACAGATTCACAGAACATTAGGGATTGGAAGGGACCTTCAAAGATCATCCAGTCCAACCTCCCTGACACAGCAGGATCCCCCAGATCCAGTCCCACAGGAACAGCCCAGGCAGGTTTGAAATGTCTCCAGAGAAGGAGACTCCACAGCCCCCCATGGGCAGCCCCTGCCAGGGCTCTGCCACCCTCCCTGGGAACAAGGTCCTTCTCACACTGATGGGGAACCTCCTCTGCTCCAGCTCACACCCGCTGCCCCTTGTCCTGTCACTGGGTGCCCCTGAGCACAGCCTGGCTCCATCCTCCTCACACCCACCCTTTCCATATTGATCAACATCCATGGGGTCACCCCTCAGGCTCCTCTTTCCCAGCTCCAGAGCCCCAGCTCCCTCAGCCTCTCCTCAGCAGGGAGATGCTCCTCTCCCTCCATCACCCCTGTGGCTCTGCCCTGGGCTTTCTCCAGCAGCTCTGTGTCCTTCTGGACCTGAGGGACCCACAACTGGACACAAGATTCCAGCTGTGGTCTCCCCAGGGCAGAGTAGAGGAGAAGGAGAACCTCTGTCCATCTCGATGTGGTCTCACTGAGGCAGAGTTAGAGAGAAGGAGAACCTCTCTCCATCTCGATGTGGTCTCACTGAGGCAGAGTTAGAGAGAAGGAGAACCTCTCTCCATCTCGATGTGGTCTCACTGAGACAGAGTTAGAGAGAAGGAGAACCTCTCTCCGTCTCGATGTGGTCTCACTGAGGCAGAGTTAGAGAGAAGGAGAACCTCTGTCCATCTCGATGTGGTCTCACCGGGGCAGAGTTGTCCTACTCCCTTCATCATCTTCATGTCCCTCCGTGTTTAAGTTCTGTAGGTCCTCATTTTCACCGAATCACTGAACATTAGGGATTGGAAGGGACCTCGAAAGACCATCTAGCCCGATCCCCCCACCACAACCACCTGTAAATGACCATCCTTAAGCGTTCATGTTTCTACCAGACTGTAGCTTCATGGCCAAGGAGCAGGGTGGGGGGGTTGGCTGTGTTTCCACAAACTATTAGCGATGCCTCCACGTGCTGGGAGGACGAGGGAGGCAAACAAAGACCCTTTTGATAGATCCCCCACCATCAGCATGTAGAAGCCGAGTTCCAGGCAGGAAGCACAAGGACTGCGGCTCGGAGCCCCCTCCCTCTACAAAGCCGAACGGGCGACGCGACGCTGAATCATTTCCTCCCGCTGCCTCCGACGGAGGCTCCTGGATTTCATATCTCTTGGCCTTTTCGTGTCCCAGCAGAGCCAGACCCAATCCCATATTCAAGTCTCAAAATATTAGCTCAGTCCTTACAGCAATATTTGATTTAGGGAATGCTGGAGGAATATAAATAATTTGTTCTTGTTTTCTCAGGATTAGTCGCCCCGATGCAGAGCTGGAAATAAGGGATAAAAGGCCTGCGCTTGCTGTTGGGCATTAAAAACCCCCTTTAATGATTTATTAATGTCAACAGTTTTATTCTCCCATCGACCGTTGTCTGTTCGCTGGGCGTCTGTTTGTTTCCTCGCTCAGTCAAAGGTCAGCGTTGAGAAACGGGCAGGAGGATGTTTGGAAGAGCCAGAGAAACCATCCGTGAGCTTCAGCTGGCTGGAGGTTCAGGGGAGGATTTGAGAGGGGCAGGCTTGGAACCCTCCTCCATGGCTGTGCCAGAGGGCTTGTTCTGGTGGCCCCGCTAGTGGACCTGAGTCTGGTGGCTTTGTCTTCTCTAGTAGTTGTTGGCTTTCAACTTGACACGGTCTCTACAACCTACCTGGAGCTCCATTAGAGAGTCACCTGCTGGTTCTGCCCACACACCTTTGCTTCAGAAAGGCTGCTGCTGCAGCCATGAGTGAGTGTAGCTTCTCCACCAGCTCCATAATGTTGGGTGGTCCTCACCAGTGCCGTGGGCTGGTGAGCTCAAGGAGCTGCAGGGAAGTGCCAGGAGCTGGCCAGGCTGTGACGTGCTCGAGCCGGAGGGAGAGGAACATTTTCCTGCACCCTTCAGTTCCAGAAGTGTTAGTAGATTGAGAGAGGTTCTCCTCCGGCTCTGCTCTGCCCTGCTGAGACCACAGCTGGAATCTGTGGGCCCCTCAGGTCCAGAAGGACACAGAGCTGCTGGAGAGAGAACAGTGCAGAGCCACAGGGATGATGGAGGGAGGGGAGCATCTCCCTGCTGAGGAGAGGCTGAGGGAGCTGGGAAAGAAGGTGGTTGAGGGGTGACCCCATGGATGTTGATCAATGTGTGAAGGGTGGGTGTGAGGAGGATGGAGCCAGGCTCTGCTCAGGGGCACCCAGTGACAGGACAAGGGGCAGCGGGTGTGAGCTGGAGCAGAGGAGGTTCCCCATCAGTGTGAGAAGGACCTTGTTCCCAGGGAGGGTGGCAGAGCCCTGGCAGGGGCTGCCCAGGGGGGTTGTGGAGTCTCCTCTCTGGAGACATTTCAAACCCACCTGCTAGGATCCTGCTGTGTCGGGGGGGTTGGACTATGTGATCTTTCAAGGTCCCTTCCTTCTGTGAGAGGAGGTTCCCACTTGCTATGGGCTAATAAGTCCTTCAGCAGGGGCTGGGGTGGTTCTGGAGGGGTTACCAGGGCAGCTCCTGTTGTCGTGTTAACTAAAGAGAGTCCACAGAGCAGCTCTGCCTGGGATGTGCAGGGAAAGAGCATGTTCAGACCTGAATTTAATTTTCTATGTGACCTCTGTGGAATGAAACCACCTCTCCGAATGGAAACAACAGCCTAACCCGATCTCCTGCTCCTTTTCTACTGTCTAAGCCGCAGAAGCCGCATTAACCCGCGGCTGAGACACCGCCAAGGTCTTAGTTCAGCTAGGAAAAGCTGCTTTGCTCATGGCCAAGGATTTATATCACCGTGTTCTGGGGAGCGCTCCTGCTTCTGGGGGAGGTTGGTCTCCTCCACCTACAGCTACCGGGTCTCCATGGCAGCGCCTCTCTCCTGCACCGGTTATCTGCCCATCTCCTCTGGAGCAGGGCTGCCCGGTGCCGCGGGGAGGACGGGGAGGGGTTCAGCGTCGGCGCCGATTCAGATGTGATTCACTAGCAGCTCCCCGGGTCAGGAGATCAGCTGGAAATGCGATTAACTCACGGGGAGCCTGAGCACATCAGCGCGCGGACGAGCCCAGCGTGGCTGAGCGCTCGCCCGGCTGGGGCTTCACCTGGGGCTTGTTGCTGAACGGGGTAACGAGGGTCCACTGAAAGGCAACTGCAGAGATACTCTCCTGGGGCTGGAGTCAGTGATGCTCAATGGTCTCCTGCAAGGTCGCTGTGTGTAAAGGTGTCCTCTGCTCTGCGGAGAGGAGGAGCTGGGAGCTCGAAGCCAGGCTCTCATGGACCAACATCTCTGAGCCACGTGGCTCCAAAAGTAAATTCCCTGAAAATGGACAAGGGGAGTGTTAATGACTGTGATGGTAGGAACAGCAGAGAGGGGAAGAAAGAGCTGCTGGAGAGAGGCCAGAGCAGAGACACAGAGATGATGGAGGGGAGGGGAGCATCTCCCTGCTGAGGAAAGGCTGAGGGAGCTGGGGCTCTGGAGCTGGGAAAGAGGAGCCTGAGGGGTGACCCCGTGGATGTTGATCAATGTGTGAAGGGTGGGTGTGAGGAGGACGGAGCCAGGCTCTGCTCAGTGTCATCTAGTGATAGGATGAGGGGCAATGTGTGTGAGATGGAACACTGGAGGTTCCATATAAATACCAGAAGGAACTTCTCTTCACAGTGAGAGTGATGGAGCACTGAAAGGGACTGCCCAGGGGGGTTGTGGAGTCTCCTTCTCTGGAGACGTTTCAAACCCACTTGGCCATGTTCCTGTGTGACTTGGTCTAGGTGATTCTGCTGTGTCAGGAGGATTGGACTAGATGACCTTTCAAGGACCCTTCCAATCCCTAATGATGCTATGATTCTGTGATTCTAAGACAAGGGACACTGGGTGTGAGCTGGAACAGAGGAGGTTCCACCCCGGTCTGAGAAGGACCTTCTTCCCAATGAGGGTGACAGAGCACTAGAAGGGACTGCCCAGGGGGGTGGTGAAATTGCTCCTTCTCTAGAGCAATTTCAAACCACCTGGCCATGTTCTTATGCGACTGGATCTGGGGGATCCTGCTGTGGCAGTGGGATTGGACTGGATGATCTTTGGATAGTTGGACTCAATAATCCTGGGGACCTTTTCCAACCTGGATGGTTCTGTGATTCTATGATTCTATGACAGTTGGACTCAATAATCCTGGGGGCCTTTTCCAACCTGGATGGTTCTGTGATTCTATGACAGTTGAACTAGATGATCCTGGGGGCCTTTTCCAACCTGGATGGTTCTGTGATTCTATGATTCTATGATAGTTGGACTCAATAATCCTGGGCATCTTTTCCAACCTGAATGAGACTGTGACTCTGTGACACATGCGTGTGTGACACTCTCACACCAACCCTCTCCTGCAGGGCTGAGGAGAAAGAGCTCAAGGAGCGAGCTGGGCTGCTCTTGTTCTGCCCAGTAGATGCCCATACAGGGACAGAAAGAAACCTTCAGTCCCTGTGAGCTGCAGGGTGGACAGTGACAAAACAGTCTGAGAGCATCACTAAAGCCCTGGCAGTGAGGCAGTGCTTGTTTAAGCTGTTAAGGAAAAAGCAAAGGGGGGCACATTGGAATGAGAAAGGTCTTCCCTTTTAATGAGGACAAACCTGCTCCCTCGAAGTCACTAGATTTTAGAGCAATTTTATGGCAGCATTGTCTGGGGAAAGATGCCTCTGCCTACGAGAGCAGCAGTTCCTTTAATGCCGGCTGTCATCTAAATAATTCCCTGTCGTCAGGCAAAGAGATCATTTCTAGGGAGGGGGCTGGGGGTAAATAAAAATAGCAGCTTAAAGTCTCCGATACGGTCACCCACAAAATTGCTCATGAATGTGCTATTAGTTTGAGCTAGAAGTTAATGGAGAAGCTGGCTGGCCCCAGGGGACTCATAAATAGGATGCTAAGTCTTCCTGCTTTAGGGCAGTGGTTCAAAATTGGTCTGAGCCCGCAGTGGTTTGAAGGAAGGTCCCGTTTGATGCTTGTTTGTTGGGCTAAGTGAGATAATGGCTTGATGAGTTTCAGGCTGATTCTGGGTGGAAAAGCAGTTCCAGAATGATAATTTTTATTATAGAGATGCTCAGGGGCCGTGAACTGTGTCTGGGTTTATAATTCCTTGTGCGAGGAACAGATCTTCCCCTGGAGCGCGCGCAGGCTCGGTGTCCACGGACACACGCGGTGCTGCTCTCGCAGCAGAGAGACTGTGGTCAGGAGGATGGAGCCAGGCTCTGCTCGGGGGCACCCGGTGACAGGACAGGGGGCAGCGGGTGTGAGCTGGAGCACAGGAGGTTCCCCATCAGTGTGAGAAGGACCTTGTTCCCAGGGAGGGTGGCAGAGCCCTGGCAGGGGCTGCCCAGGGGGTTGTGGATTCTCCTTGTCTGGACACATTTCAAACCCTCCTGGGCTGTTCCTGTGTGACTGGATGTAGGGGGCTCCTGCTGCATCGGCGGGAATGGACTGGATGATGATCTGTGGAGGTCCCTTCCCATCCCTAAAGTTCTGTGATTCTGTGTGATTGTGTGAATAACCTGGGCACGGGAGCAGCGTCTACCCCTGACTGGGAGATCTGCTCATTCCTCCTTCTGCCGTCATCCTGTTTGGCTGAAACTCTGGTGTTGGAGGGCTCGTGGCCAAATGATGCTTGGTCCTCCCTGGCCCACCAGCACCAAGGGTCCTGCTCACATGTGCGTGTGGTGGTTGGCTCAAAGGGTGGCACCATAGTTGGCTCAGAAGGTGTCACCATGGTTGGCTCAGAGGCTGCCCCCATTGTTAGCTCAGAGGATGGCACTATAGTTGGTTCAGAGGATGGCACCATTGTTAGTTCAGAGGATGGCACCATGGTTGGTTCAGAGGATGGCACCATGGTTGG
>VXBP01010264.1:21061-102663 GCA_013400115.1 Rhinopomastus cyanomelas
CACCATGGTTGGGTCAGAGGGTGGCACCATGGTTGGCTCAGAGGATGTCACCATGTTTGGTTCAGAGGATGTCACCATGGTTGGCTCCAAGGATGGCACCATAGTTGGCTAAGAGGTTGTCTCCATTGTTAGTTCAGAGGATGGCACCATGGTTGGCTCCAAGGATGGCACCATAGCTGGCTCAGAGGATGTCACCATGGTTGGCTCAGAGTGTGTCACTGTGGTTGGCTCAGAGGGTAGAACCATGGTTGGCTCAGAGGATGGCACCATGGCTTGCCCAAAGCACATCTGTTAGTTACCTAAGGACCAGCTTCATTTCAGACCCTCAGAACATCATGTTTGTGCTGCATCCGGAGATTTCCACTCTCTTAGGAAGGATGAATCGAAGGGTCAAGAGCCTCCTGTTTCACTTGCAGTGACGAAGCTTCACTGATGCTCTCAGAAAGCCCGTCACCTCACCGCGACACCAGGCAAGGATGGGAGAGGTGTCAGGGAGTGAAAACACCCCTGGACTTGCGCAGGAGCTCAAGGCAGAGCCTGGTGGGTTCAGCATCCGGGCTGTGCTCCTCCTCTCTGCAGTAATTTATCAATAATTCCATTGCTCAGAGGGCTTTAGGTACCAGCTGTGGAGCTTTAGCACAAGCAGGGAGGGGAAAAAAAAGGGAAGGATTAGATTAGAGGATTAGACATTAGACATTTATATGAATATGAATGGTCTTTGCAGCTACATCAGCCAGGAGAAAATTACATGGGGCTGATAATCTTCATGCTTCAGGGCCTAAGCTGCTCATGAGAGCTGGTCAAGTTATTTGTTGTGAGTCATTTACTTGAAGAATTTAGCCCTTTCTCTGTTTGTGCGTGGATGATGGCTTTTATTATTAATGCACTCCTTCTCCAGGGCTGTCTGACGGCGCCTCGTGCAGCTCGGGCTGAGCTGGGAATGGTTTGTCATGGAGAGCCAGGCAGTCATTTCCTGGCTGGGATTAATGCTCTGGGAGGGAAGGCGAGGAGAGAAGAAAGCAGAGACTTGTGAGGGTGACAGAGCGCTGGAAGGGGCTGCCCATGGGGTTGTGGAGTCTCCTGCTCTGGAGAGGTTTCAAAGCCACCTGGACTTGTTCCTGTGTGACTGGATCTAAGGGATCCTGCTGTGGCAGGGGGATTGGACTGGATGATCTTTGGAGATCCCTTCCAATTCCTCATGCTCTGTGGTTCTTCACTGTGAAGGTGACAGAGCACTGGAAGAGGCTGCCCAGTAGAGTTGTGGAGATGTTTAAGACTTGAGAGAGTCCAGCGCAGAGCCACAGAGATGATGAGGGGAGGGGAGCATCTCCCTGCTGAGGAGAGGCTGAGGGATCTCTTGAGCTGGGAAAAATGAGCCTGAGGGGTGACCCCATGGATGTTGATCAATGTGAGAAGGGTGGGTGTGAGGAGGATGGAGCCAGGCTCTGCTCAGGGGCACCCAGTGACAGGACAAGGGGCAGCGGGTGTGAGCTGGAGCAGAGGAGGTTCCCCATCAGTGTGAGCAGGACCTTGTTCCCAGGGAGGGTGGCAGAGCCCTGGCAGGGGCTGCCCAGGGGGGTTGTGGAGTCTCCTCTCTGGAGACATTTCAAACCCACTTGGACATATTCCTGTGTGACTGGATGTAGGGGATCCTTCTGTGTTGGGGAGATTGGACTGGGTGATCTTTTGAGGTCCCTTCCCATCCCTACTGTTCCGTGATCCCACTGGGCTGTGAGACAGAGCCAAGTCCTCTCCCCGCTCCGCTCAGGCTGCACGAGGCAGTGTTGTCTATCCATCACAGCATCTTCCCTCTCTGCAATTAATGGGAGGCTGGAAACCTGCTGCTGATTACCATTAAGAAATTAAAAATACTGCAGTGATCACAACTGAACAGGCAGTAAATTGGTGCCGACAAGCCAGAGCAGGACCAGTGAATAAGCAAATGTTTATCACTTCTGGGGCAGATCCAGGCTGGGAGCGGCTGGAGGATTTAAATAGCAGAGTTTCCCTTCTCCTGCTGCTTCCAGCTCCTTCCCTGCCAGGTGAAACCCCAACCTGCCCAAGGCTTTGTGGCTCCAGGCCCGGGAACATCACCCTCCTCCCAGTGACAGGTCCCCAGATGGTGCCGCTCCGCAGCTGGTGCTGCCCCGGGGCTGGAGCCTTCGGAGCCCTGGCAGGGGAGTCTGCCCCAGCTCTCCAGTGGCTGGAAAATCCCACGTTTGGCCATGTCTGCAGCCCTCTTTCACCTTCCTCTGGATTTCTGAGACATTGTCCTCCTCTCATTGCTGTTTCTGACCTGCTGGCACAGGAGGGATCGGAGCAAAATGGGGGAGGATCAATGCAAATTAAAAGAGAATTAAACTAAGTGCCAAGTGCCCAAAACCCATCAGCCCCTGGTGTGTCGTGTGGTGACCCTGGGCTGTTTGCTGGGGGATAGAAGGGGTCACAAAATCCATCGGCTCCTTGGGCTGCCTGGAGAAGCCCAGGCAACCCCAGGACCTTGGAAATTTAGATTGACTGGGGTAGACCCCCCCATGGGCTGCAGCTCGTGTGTGGTTCATGTTGTGGAGAGGATGGGAGACACCAGTCAGGGGGGTCATTTGAATCTGTGAGCCCCCAGTGGGTGGTAAAGGGGAAAGAAAACTAGGGATGGAGAAGTGTCTCCACTTCTGAGTGGTTGGTCCCAGCCTCAGAGAATCCCAGAACATTAGAGACCTCGAAAGATCATCCAGTCCAATCCCCCTGACACAGCAGGATCCCCATGATCTATAGTATCACAGAACATTAGGGATCGGAAGGGAACTTCAAAGACCATCCAGTCCAATCCCCCTGCCACAGCAGGATCCCCTAGACCAAGTCACACAGGAACAAGTCCAGGTGGGTTTTGAACTTCTCCAGAGAAGGAGACTCCACAAGCCCCCTGGGCAGCCCCTGCCAGGGCTCTGTCACCCTCACTAGGATGAGAAGGTCCTTCTCACACTGATGGGGAACCTCCTCTGTTCCAAGCCTCTCGTGTTGCACCTGGGGATGAGAGGCTGAAGAGCAGCCTGGCAGAGAGGCAACTGGCAGTACTGGTTGACAACTGGCTGAACAGGAGCCAGAAGGGTACCCAGGAAGGCCAATGGCATCCTGGCTTGGATCAGCAATAGTGTGGCCAGCACGGCTAGGGATGTGGTCCTCCCCCTGGACTGGGCACTGGGGAGGGCTCCCCTCCAGTACTGGGGGCAGTGCTGGGCCCCTCACTGCAAGAAAGAGATTGAGGGGGATGGAGTGGGGCCAGAGGAGCAACGAGGCTGGGGAAGGGGCTGGAGGGAAAGGCTGATGGGGAGAGGCTGAGGGAGCTGGGGAGACTCAGGGGGGACTCGCTCCCTCTCTCCAAAACCCTGTAGAGGGGGGATGTATGAGGGAGTGACTTTGCAAACAGTCCTGCACATCCCCTTTGCGGAGAAACATGTGGCAGAGTAAAACCAGAGCCTCTTCTCCTGGCAGCAGCAGGTCCCAGACTCCACTGAGGCATCTGGGGTGTGTGGGAGCATCACGAGATGTTCCCTGACCATTAGAAAGCAGTTAGTAGCGATTATGTTGTCTGGGTGCAGTGTCTTATCACTGTTTTAACAACCTGACATGTGAGTCACCTCATATTATCACTTCAGTGAATCCATTAAGTGCTCCAGGCTTGCTGTGAGCTGGATGCGTCAGCCAGGAGGGGATGAAATGACCTCACTGCTGGCTGAGGAGGGATGCAGGTGGGTTTTGATGAAAACCTTGTGTCAGACCAGTGACCATAGATGGTCCATAGGTACCAACAGCTCTGTGCTTGATAAAAGGGTTCCTGGATGTGAAAGTATGGAATGAAGTACCCAGGAAGGCAGCAGGAAGAGAGAGCAGTGGAGGAGAAAGGGACCTGGGGGTCCTGGTGGCCAGAAGGATGGCCAGGAGCCAACAATGTGTCAAATGCAAGAAGTCCAGTGGCATCCTGGGGTGGATCAGAATGGGGGTGGTTAGGAGATTGAGCTCTCCTCCCGCTCTGCTCTGCCTTGGTGAGGCCACAGCTGGAATGTTGTGTCCAGTTGTGGGTCTCTCAGCTTCAGGAGGACACAGAGCTGCTGGAGAGAGCCACAGGGATGATGGAGGGAGGGGAGCATCTCTCTGCTGAGGAAAGGCTGAGGGAGCTTGAGCTGGGAACAAGGAGCTTCCCCATCAATGTGAGAAGGACCTTCCCAGTGGGGGTGATAGAGCCCTGGCAGGGGCTGCCCAGGGGGGTTGTGGAGTCTGCTTCTCTGGAGATGTTTAAGACCTTCCTGGCCATGTCCCTGTGTGACTGGATCTGTGGGATCCTGCTGTGGCAGGGGGATTGGACTGGCTGATCTTTCAAGGTCCCTTCCCATCCCTAATGTTCTGTGATTCTGTGAACATAGGGACTGAAGTACCCAGAAAGGCAGCTGGGAGAGGTGGCTGTTGGGTTAAAGGCCACCATCAGTGTGAGAGGAGGAGATTGTGCTGGAGCAGGGGGATGTGGACACCTCGGGGTGTGCTCTGTGCTGGCACTGTGGGCTGGGAAAGCTGGATCCAGGCAGGGAGATCACAGAACCACAGAAGGTTAGGGATGGGGAGGGACCTCGAAAGATCATCCACTCCAAACCCCCTCCCGCAGCAGTGGTGAAGCAGAGCAGTGTGGGGTCAGCCAGGAGGCACCTGCTGGAGCACCTTTTGCAGATGGAGTGTTTTGAGAGGACACTGCCAGTGACATCCAGTGATTTTAGAGCAAAAGAAAGTCTGTGGGGCACAGAGCCGTGGCTGCACCCAAGCAGGGAGCAGCCTGGACCCTGACTGAAGGGCTGTTGCTCTACAAGCTTCCCGTGAAGTGCTTGTGGACACTGCTTGGAAATCCCCAGCTGAAGCATCAGCAAAGGCCAAAGGGAAGCAGAACTTGATGAATTATTGAGGAGGAAATAGAAAGCAAAAACAAGCAGAAGAAACCTGACTCAGCTTTGCAAAGCCCTGGTTTGGCTCCCAGCGGCAGCGCCGGCCTCCGCTCGGGTCCTCCAGCAGCAAAACAGCCCCTTGCAGCTGGGAAAAGTTCACAGTGGGGCAGCAGGGATGTCCTGGGGGTCACTTTGGAGCAGACTACCGGACCAGAACCCTCACCTTGGAGCAGGGGTAATGGATGAGGGTTGCAAAGGAAGGTGTTGGCGATGACCAGTCATTAATTCTTGCCCAGAAATTATTCAGAGACAGCTGCCAAAATCAGCCAGTGAGTTTGGGGCAACAGAAGGGACTGATTTTTGGATGTGATCCGTAATTAACTCGTGGCACTTGGCACCCACCGGGTACCGCAGGTGCTGGCGGGATAAATGGGATCAAAGGGGATGAGAGGAATCCACGGAGTCACTAGCGAGTACCTGGTGCTCGAATCCAGGTGGAGGTCACTGAGCTGGGAGGAGGTGGCTGGGGTGGAATTGCTGGTGGAAGAGACACCTGGAGGAGAGCAGAAGTGTGAAGGGTTGTACTCGGCGCTGGTGAGGCCTCATCTGGAGAACTGGGGTGAGTTTGGGGCACCTCAATACAAGAAGGACACTGAGGAGGTGGAGTGGGGCAAGATAAAGGCAATGGAGCTGGTGAAGGGCATGGAGGGCAAGTGTGATGGGGAGAGGCTGAGGGAGCTGTTTAGTCTGGAGAAGAGGAGGCTGCGGAGAGACCTTCTTGCTCTTTACAGCTCCTTGAAAGGAGGTGGTAGACAGGTGGGGGTCAATCTCTTCTCTGAAGTCACTGGCCATAGGACAGGAGGAAACAAGGGGCAGCAGGTGTGAGCTGGAGCAGAGGAGGTTCCCCATCAGTGTGAGAAGGACCTTGTTCCCAGGGAGGGTGGCAGAGCCCTGGCAGGGGCTACCCAGGGGGGTTGTGGAGTCTCCTTCTCTGGAGACATTTCAAACCCTCCTGGGCATGTTCCTGTGTGACTTGGTCTAGGTGGTCCTGCTGTGGTGTGGGGGTTGGACTCGATGATCTTGTGAGGTCCCCTGTTCCTGTGCAACTGGATCTAGGGGATCCTGCTGGGGCAGGGGGATTGGACTGGATGATCTTTCAAGGTCCCTTCCAACCCCTAATGTTTTGTGATACTGTGGATCTAGGGGATCCTGCTGGGGCAGGGGGATTGGACTGGATGATCTTTGGAGGTCCCTTCCAACCCCTAATGAGTCTATGATTCCAATCCCTGATGTTCTGTGATACTGTGAAACAGCCTCAAATTGGGCCAGGAGAGGGTTAGGTTGGCCATCAGGAGAAATCTCTTCCCTAACAGAGTGCTCAGGGGTTGGAACAGGCTGCCCAGGGAGGAAGTGGAGTCACTGACTCCAGAGGGGTGTTAGGTTGGCCATCAGGAGACACCTCTTCCCTGATAGAGTGCTCAGGGGTTGGAACAGGCTACCTGGAGAAGGAAGGTTTTGCCATCCCTGGAAGGGTTCCAACACAGAGTAGCCGTAGCCCTGGGAACAGGGTTTAGTGGGCAGGGTGTGGCGCTGGGGTGATGGTTGGACTGGTTGAGGTCTCTCCCAACCTTCACAGTTCCACTGACACCTCTCGTGAGCTCAGGAGCTCCGAGCTGCGCCGCGAACTCACCGTTTAACGAGAAGGAGAGCGGTGCTTCCGCCGCTCCCCAACCCGCCGCCGTCACGTAAATTGGAGCCGACAGAATCACCATTGATACAAATTAAAAACAAATAAGAAGGGAACACAGAGCTGATTCCCCGAGTTCCAACTCCATTAGCGGCTGATTTCGCGAGCGGTGACCTGTGCTCGGCGGCGCCGCGCGCGGATCCGACCGGCCTCGTCTCACACCGGTCAATAAGCTATTTAATTTAATGGGAAACGGTATCGACGGCCCCGGATTGCAGCTCTGGGGGGGGGGGATATATATATAAAATTAAATAAATAAAATAAAAAGGAGCCAAAAAAAAAAAGAGAGATGCAGCTGCAAAGAGCAGATAAAGTCTTCAAGTCCCAGGTTCACCCGTCAGGTGCTTTCCCTTTTGTTATCTCATTAATTAAAGTCCTGAGGAGGCTCAGCTGGATTTGGGAGCGTCAAGGCTTGGTGGAGGGGTGCCGAAGGGATGGGCACGCGGGGAGCGGGTGATGAGGAGGAGGATGTAGTGCCGTGACCTTCCCCAGCAAGCTGCGTCACGGAGGAGAGACTGAGTTGCTCACGAGGTCGGGAAGAAAGAGAGAGCGGTCAGGTGCTGGGCTGGGCTGCCCAGGGTTGGGCTTGTCTCCCCATCGCTGGATGAGTTTAAAAGTTGTTTAGATGTGGTGTTGGGGGATTTGGCTTAGGGGTGATCTTGTAGAGTCGGCCTGCCTGGATGTGTTCCTGTGTGACTTGGTCTAGGTGATCCTGCTGTGTCAGGGGGATTGGACTGGATGATCTTTCGAGGTCCCTTCCAATCCCTAGGGATTCTATGATGGTTGGACACCATGATGCTGGGGGGTCTTTTCCAACCTGAATAATTCTGTGATTAGAGTTGATGGTGCTGGAGCAAGGGCAGAGGAGGGCCCTGGAGAATTAATCTGATCAGACTGAGAGATGGAGAGAGCTGGGGCTGGTCAGTTGGAGGAAGAGGAGGCTGAGGGGAGACCTCATTGCTCTCTACAACTATCTGGAAGGACCCTGTAGAGATGTTGGTGCTGGGCTCTTCTCACAGGTCATCAGTGACAGAAGCAGAGGGAAGGGCTTCCAGCTCCAGCAGGGGAGGGTCAGACTGGCCATCAGGAAGAGATTCTTCCTGGAGAGAGTGGTCAGGGACTGGGCTGGGCTGCCCAGGGTTGGGGTTGAGTCCCCATCCCTGGATGTCATTCTGTGATCCAGAAATGAAGGTGATTGCTCAGTCCTGGGCTTTGATCCGTGGACTGTTCAGGGAGCCTTTGCAATGGCCAGCGCTCACTCAGGCTCCACCAGGTCCCCGAACACAACCGCTAGATTCAATTTCCAACTTCCTTCAAGTTCACCGCCCCCTTGGAAATGAACTTGCAGCTAATGAAGTGATGTGTCAATGCACAAACTTCAGCTGATTGCTCCAAGTTTTCTGTAGTTAGTAGCCTGTAAAGAAAACAGACATTTAAGGAAATTAGAGTAGCAGGACAAATGGGGTGGAACCATCAGGAGGAGCAGGAGCTGGAGATAATCCATATTTGAAGCATCGCAGTGACTCTGGTGTTTGGAGGGAGGACATGAGGGGGGGTTTGTGCAGGAGGCAGCTTGTCTCTGCAATGAGACGTGAACAGCCTGAGTGGGAAGGCCAGGAGCTCCTGCACCAGGCGCACCTGAGAGTAGGAATCAGCTATCAGATGGAACCAACGGCTGCAGATGTGCTAATCCAGACTAATCCTGCTCCCCTGCAATTGCTCTGCAGTCAATACTGAGGAGCTCTGGCAGGTCTTGTCCATCACCACGCCGTGAAGCACAGGGGTCTGCACTGGGGCAGCCTCACCCCAACCCCCTGCAGGAGAGCTGGAAGGTGAGAAGAAGCTTCTCACAGAATCACAGAGCGTTAGGGATTGGAAGGGACCTCAAAAGATCACCCAGTCCAGTCCCCCTGCCACAGCAGGATCCCCTAGATCCAGTCACGTAGGAACATGGGCAGGTGGGTTTGAAACAATCTCCGGAGAAGCAGACTCCACAACAAGGAAATTGTGCTGTTGGCTGTTAACTGGCTTCTTTCTAACTCACTCATGGAGAAGTTATGTCTGCAGGAGGGCAGGTGTGGTGGTGCAGCGGCCAACAACCCAGGAGACTGGGCTGATATTCAGTGGGACCTGGACAGGCTGGAGAGCTGGGTGGGGAGACACTGACTCTAACTAGGGCAGTGTAGACTCTGGTGTCTGGGCATGACCAACCCCGGGGAGCAGGGTAGGGTGGGGACTGAGCTGATGGAGAGCGGTGCAGGAGAAAAGATACCTGGAGGTGCTGGTGGCCAGCAGGATGGCCAGGAGCCAGCAAAGGGCCCTGACAGCCAAGAAGGCCAACAGCATCCTGGGGTAGTTCAGAAGGGGGGTGGTTAGCAGATTGAGAGAGGTTCTCCTTGCTCTCTACTCTGCCTTGCTGAGACCACATCTGGAATCTTGTGTCCAGCTGTGGGCCCCTCAGCTCCAGAAGGACACAGTGCTGCTGGAGAGAGCCCAGTGCAGAGCCACAGGGGTGATGGAGGGAGGGGAGCATCTCCCTGCTGAGGAAAGGCTGAGGGAGCTGGGGCTCTGGAGCTGGGAGAAAGGAGCCTGAGGGGTGACCCCATGGACGTTGATCAAGATGGGAAGGGTGGGTGTGAGGAGGATGGAGCCAGGCTCTGCTCAGGGGCACCCAGTGACAGGACAAGGGGCAGTGGGTGTGAGCTGGAGCAGAGGAGGTTCCCCATCAGTGTGAGAAGGACCTTGTTCCCAGTGATGGTGATGTTGGCAGGGGCTGTCCATCGGGGTTGTGGAGTCTCCTTCTCTGGAGACATTTCAAACCCACCTGGCCATGTTCCTGTGCAACTGGATGTGGGGGATCCTGCTGTGTTGGGGGCATTGGGCTGGTGATCTTTGGAGGTCCCTTCCCATCCCAAACGTCCCGTGGTTCCGTGCAGGGGGCCTGTGCCAGGCTCAGCACTGGATGAGGCAGAGGCTGGCTGTTGCTCCTTTACCAGCAAACTCGATTCTGGAGAAGGACCACCAGAGAGCAGAGACTACTCACTCCTGAGCCCAGGGTTTCTCACTCAGTGCAGCAGGTGGGGTTTCCTCTCTGGGAAGCTTTATTTTAAGCAAGAAAAGGCAGATTGGGGCTGCAGACCTAGAGAAGCATGTCAAATGAGAAAAACTTTGATCGAAATTCAAATCCAACTCAGCCTCCAGCTATCTTCTGAGCAGCAAGCATTCTCCTGGATAGGCTTTTCCCCCCCTCAGCCCCCCCCTTTTTTTAAGAACAGGAACACGAAGCAAAAGCACTTGGTGCGAGGGAGGTCAATAGACACCCTGCACCTTGAGCAGTTCAATTTAATCTCATTTTCTTTGGCCTCAGCGATTTGCTTTCCCAGGTTTGGTGGACCCTTGAGGAAGGTTTTTATCCTCTTCCTTTCAGGTGCTGGGTAATGCAGTGCTAAGAGGACTCTCCACTTTATGGCCTAATTATGGGGAAATTCATTTCTGAGGGGGCTGTCTCGGCTGCTTTGACACCACTTCCCTGTTCTCTGCTCTCAAATGAGGCTCCTTGCAAGGAGTCATTTGCAGGGAGCTGAAATCACCCTTCAGCAGAGGGTCCCTTCGGTGTCAGAGAATCACAGAACGTTAGGGATTGGAAGGGACCTCGAAACCCACTCAAACCCCTCCGACACAGCAGGATCCCCCAGATCCAGTCACACAGGAACAGCCCAGGTGGGTTTGAAACATCTCCAGAGAAAGAGACTCCACAACCCCCCTGGGCAGCCCCTGCCAGGGCTCTGCCACCCTCCCTGGGAACAAGGTCCTTCTCACACTGATGGGGAACCTCCTCTGCTCCAGCTCACACCCGCTGCCCCTTGTCCTGTCACTGGGTGCCCCTGAGCAGAGCCTGGCTCCATCCTCCTCACACCCACCCTTCACACATTGATCAACATCCATGGGGTCACCCCTCAGGCTCCTCTTTCCCAGCTCCAGAGCCCCAGCTCCCTCAGCCTCTCCTCAGCAGGGAGATGCTCCCCTCCCTCCATCACCCCTGTGTCTCTGCCCTGGGCTCTCTCCAGCAGCTCTGTCTCCTTCTGGAGCTGAGGGACCCACAGCTGGACACAAGATTCCAGCTGCAGTCAACATCATGTCATCCGAGCAGTGAGAGAGCTGGCACCAGAAGCTCCTAGCTCCTGCATCCTTCTGAGATGGAGCTTGTGTCCCACCATCCCACCAGCTGCAGGGTACCTGTCCCCCCACTACATTTCCTAGAAAACCCCTCTTCCTTTTACTCTCTCCTGAGCTTGTAAAAAGGAAATTTGACAGAGACTGTTGATTCAAACTGTAGTTACCTCGGTGAGGGGGACAGGCACAGGCTGGTGTGTTACAGCTCCACGTTAGCTCACATTATGCTGCATCAATTATTCTACTTTAATGAAGTGTGGGGGGGAACATGGTTGAGAGATGTTAGAAATCAGCCTGTTCTGCCACCTTCTAGAGCTTCACAGTATGTTCGAAACATCTTGGAGCATCATCACGAGTGTGGCTGCATCTACTCACTCAGAGCAGGGAGCCTCACAAGGTTCATGAGGCAGAGCAGTAAATACATCCTCAGCCCTGCTCCTTGGAGTAGCAACAGCCTGTCCCTGAGCAGCGATGAGAGCTGCTCTCCTTGTGGTATTTCCCTCCTTGCAAAAACAAGAGAGCCCCCAGGGAAACCCTCCCAGGGAGAGGCCATTTGTCACCCAGTCTGGAGGGACACGTGCAGGGAGGACCAGCTGCCTCTGCCATCCTGCAGAGAGCTGGTGCAGAGATCAGGGAAGAAAAGGGCAAATTCCTGAGGAATGAGTAGAGAGTAATAAATGAAGGAGTCTGCCTGCAGTTGCTGGGTGAACTAGTGTCTACACGAGAAGCTGGGGGTGTGTGCAACTTGGTGCAGGCTGGAGCACAGGAGGTTCCACATCAGGGTGAGAAGGACCTTGTTCCCAGTGAGGGTGCCAGAGCCCTGGCAGGGGCTGCCCTTGGGGGTTGTTGGAGTCTCCTTCTCTGCAGAAGGGTCCCTCACTACAAGAGGGACATTGAAGGGCTGGAGAGGGGACAGAGGTGGCTACCAAGCTGATAAAGGATTTAGAACCTGTGTTGTGTGAGGAAGGGCTGAGGGATCTAGAGCTGTTTAGCCTGGAGAAGAGATTGAGGGGAGATCTTCTTGGTCTCTACAACTACTTGAAAGGAGGTTGTAGAGAGGCTGGAGTTGGGTTGCTCTTCCTTGTGGCCAGTGATAGGAGGAGGGGAAATGGCCTTAAGCTGCACCAGGGGATGTTCAGGTTGGATGTCAGGAGGGATTTCTGTCCTGAAAGGGCTGTCGGGCACTAGACCAGCTTCCTGGGGAGGGGGTTGAGTCCCCATCCCTAGAGGTGTTGAAGAGAAGGGTAGCTGCTGCATTGAGGGACAGGGTTCAGTGATGCTGATGGGGCTGGGAAAAGGTTGGACTGGATGATCTTGAAGGTCCCTTCCAGCCCAAACTGTTCTGTGATTCTAGCTCTGCAAACAGGCTGCTGACGACTCGCTCTGAGCTGATGTGCAGCAATTAATTTTAGATCTGCTTCTAAGAATCCTCCTCAAAATTCACTTAAGAGAGGCTGTCTCCCAAAGAAGTTCTTGCTGGCAAAGTTGCTTATTTGAGATGGCTGAAAAAACCCACGACGAGAGATGGATGCGGTTGGGGCTGACGGGGCCATGATGTCACTCGTTGGTTTTTGAAAGAGAACGAGGTCTTTTCCAACTGAAAATATTCTGTGTTAGCAGTGGTTTGGATTTGTCAGCTTCAGTGAAACCTTAGAAGTAAAGCAAAACATAGGGGGAAAGGAAGAGCATGGCCAGCAGGGCTGGGGATGGGATTGTCCCCTGGACTGGGCACTGGGGAGGTCTCGTCTCCTGTACTGGGGGCAGTGCCAGGTCCTTTCAGGAGAGAGATGGAGGGGCTGCAGCGGGTCCAGAGGAGGACTGAGGCTGGGGAAGGGGCTGGAGGGAAAGGCTGATGGGGAGAGGCTGAGGGAGCTGGGGTGTTGAGACTGGAGAAGAGGAGACTCAGGGGGGACCTTCTCCCTCTCTCCAGCTCCCTCAAGGGAGGCTGAAGTCAGCTGGGGGTCAGGTTCTTCTCCCAGGCAACCAGAGCCAGGGTCTGAAGCCACCAGGGGAGAGTTAGGTTGGATGTTAGGAAGCCCTTCCTGATGTAAAGAGTGGTCAGAGGCTGGACTGGACTGCCCAGGGGAGGGGGCGAGTCCCCATCCCTGGAGGCTGTTGAAGGACAGGCTGGCTGTGGCCCCTAGTGCCCTGGTCTGGGCTACTGGGATGATGTTAGGCGCTGGTCTGGGCTGACTGAGCTCAGAGGGCTTCTCCAGCCTCAATCATTCTGCAATTCCTTGAAAAAAACTTTTCAAGCTGTCCTCAAAAAGCTGGTGAGACATGAAACGCTGCACAAAGCGCTGCTCTTTGCAGAATAGAAGCAGTTACTAAAAAAAAATTACTGCAGATTTCACTTTATATTAAATAGCCCTGAGTTATTTTAGGGAGAAAAACAAAGAAAATAGGATTTGATGGGAAAAGGAAAAGTCTTGGCTCTATTTCTCTCTTCAGAAACTAATATCCTGTCCTAGGATTTGTAGCAGAAATGGATGTGATTGTCCTTGTAATTTACTTTCCCTGCAAATAGGGTGAGGAATTGCTGCCTCACAAATAGAGAAACTCACAGATCACTGGCACTCGTGAGTGTGAGAGCCTGAAATGCCCCAGAGAGGCTCTGTAGGGTCCTGAAATGCCCCAGAGAGGCTCTGTAGGGTCCTGAAATGCCCCAGAGAGGCTCTGTAGGGTCCTGAAATGCCCCAGAGAGGCTCTGTGGGGTCCTGAAATGCCCCAGAGAGGCTCTGTAGGGTCCTGAAATGCCCCACGGAGGCTCTGTGGGGTCCTGGAATGCCTCAGAGAGACTCTGTAGGGTCCTGAAATGCCCCAGAGTGACTCTGTAGGGTCTTGAAATGCCCCAGAGTGACTCTGGTGGCTCCTAAATTGCCCCAGAGAGGCTCTGTAGGGTCCTGAAATGCCCCACGGAGGCTCTGTGGGGTCCTGGAATGCCTCAGAGAGACTCTGTAGGGTCCTGAAATGCCCCAGAGTGACTGTAGGTCCTGTCACAGCCCCCAGTGACTCTGTAGATCCTGGGGTACCCCCCTCCCAGTGACTCTGCCCACTCACTCAAGGGCACTCAGCCCTTCACAAGGTGCCTCCCCAGGATTTCCCTGAGCAGCCAGGGATTTTATTCCTCTTCTGCAGATTGGGAGATAAGAAATGGAGAACCTAAGGGCTTTGTTCTGAGAGCAGAGCCTCGCTGTCAGAAGCTCAGGCTGACACTCTGGGGCTGCAGCTGCGGGTCGTGCTCCCACGGACGGCGCCGTCAGGGCATCACTCCCTTTGGCTTGTCCCCCGAGAACCTCTGCAGCCACTGATTTACTGGAGAGATTTGTCCTTTAGATAATCAGATTAAACCAGCCCCGTGCTTCATGGCAGCCCAAGCTCAGCGTGGGATGGGGGGGATTTCTTCTGCCCCTGGCAGAGTGTCGTGCAGGTTGTCAGCTACGATGGAGGGACCTATGGGGTGGGCTTGGGCTTCTCTGAAACGCTCTGGTTTTGACACTCTTGACAGCAAGATAGAGCTCTCTGTGTGAAAGAGATGAGCCAGCCCCATCAGGCTGCTACCTGATTCAGGCTGGACATCATCTGGAATCTTGTGTCCAGCTGTGGGCNCCAGTGACAGGACAAAGGGCAGTGGGTGTGAGCTGGAGCAGAGGAGGTTCCCCATCAGTGTGAGAAGGACCTTGTTCCCAGGGAGGGTGGCAGAGCCCTGGCAGGGGCTGCCCAGGGGGGTTGTGGAGTCTCCTTCTGTGGAGACATTTCAATCCCACCTGGCCATGTTCCTGTGCAACTAGATCTAGGGGATCCTACTGTAGGGGGTTGGGACTGTGTGATCTTTGGAGGTCCCTTCCAACCCCCAGTGTTCTGTGATCTCAGGAGGTTGGGCTGGGAGCTGATTCAGGATCTCTGATGGTTTCTTCATCCATTTATTGCCAGAGGTCAATGCACAGGAGTGTGATGATGTCTGTGAGTATAGAAACCTTGTGGGGTTGGCTCTTCTCTTCTGCCTTCCCTCTTGTGATTCCTGTTGTGATGTAGAGGACAAGCCCATGGGTACCAGGGCTGCTCTGTGCATGGAATAGGCTCTGCACCAGCCTGAGGCATCTCAGCCCCTCTGGCAGCATTGCCCCTGCACAGCCCCAGCCCCTTCCTTGGTCTCAGGCCAGAAAACATCTCCCTGCTGATGCCAAAGACAAAAATTCACACTCTTTGAGTTGACTCTGTGCTGAAGCAAAGCACTAGAGCAGGGACTGTGCCGGGCACAGGGACTGGGGAGCCTGAGCATCACTATCCTGAGGCCACAATCCCCACACAACCAGGTGCTGGAGAGCTGCAGGTCACCTGTGCTCTGCTCAGGGCTCATCAGCACAGCTGACAAAGACACAGCAGAGGGCCTTGTTCTCTCTGAATTGCTGGTTTGGACATCGGAGACCCCTCCTGAGCTGCTCTTGTTAACATCCTAACTCAGGGAGCCTTCTCCCACCTCCAGGAAAACACCCAGCTGCGTGTTGAGGCTGCAGGCTGGCAGGAGGATCGATAGGCTCTGGGTTCAGCAAAAACGTGCTGGGATCAATAGTTAAGCAGGATCCAAAGAGAAGTCTTTGCTCCCAGCTGCCCAAGGGCAGCAGGGAGGAGGGGAGGGCAGTGCTCCTCCGGGTGTGCTTGGTGCTGCCTGAAGCAGCCTTTCTGAGCCCGCTCTGCAGGGGGCTGGAACCAGCATCCACTGGAAAATGCCTCCTTAGCAGGGGCACAGGGAAACTGGGAGCAGATAGTTCCTGAGCAGAGTGAAGGGTCTGTCTAGGCAGTGGCCATCAGAGCCAATTGATGAGGTCTCTGCCCTGGGGAGACCTGAGGAGCCTGGTGGCCAGCAGGATGGCCAGGAGCTAGCAGTGGTGGCCAATAAGATCACTGGCATATGGCATGGATCAGAAAGGGAGTGTTTAGTAGTAGATGCACAGAGGTTGTCCTTCTCTGCTCTGCCCTGGTGAGACCACATCTGGANGACTGGATCTGAGGGATCCTACTATAGTGTCAGGGGGATTGGACTGGGTGATCTTTGTAGGTCCCTTCCAATCCCTAATGGTCTGTGATTGTGGCACTGGGGTTCTCCACCTCAATGGGGAGAATAAAATCCCCCACAGCCAAGGTGGCCAACAGAGATGCCACTCACTACAATCTTTGGTTTCTCCCTTTCGTTGGCTGAGGTCAAGAACAAAGAGAAAACTAAACACTCATAGAAAATGGGTTTAATTTTCTAAACAGTTTTCTAAACCTTAATTATCTAAATTTTTCAAATTCAGAAATTTAGTTTTATTTCTGTTTACTTCTTTTTCTGCTGCCCAAGAGGAGGGATGTTGGCCAGTTCACACCCTGCTGGGTTGTTATTTCACCTCCAGCTCCTTTAAATCAGTCTTTTCATTTGTGTCTTGGACAAGTGAACAAAACCTGAGGACAACAGTTTCTTCTTGCTGACTTTGCCCCTTTGCCTCACGTTGTAGCCCTTCCTGTCTAAGAGGGGACGTTCTGGCTGAACTGCTTTCCCAGCAATATTCATCCTTAACTTCATCACAAAGCATTAAGGAGAATTTAGATAATCAAATCCAAGTCCTCCCTCTCCTAAGAGATACATACCATCCATACTGTGTAATTACTTCTCCCTTCAGAGGGGCTGTCAGCATTTGATTAGCTCCCATTAAGGCAGACCCGGAGCTGGCGGCGGGTGCAGGAGCCCTGCGATGCACCACTGGTCTCCAGGCACCTGACCAGTGCACGGGCAGGGAGGAAGGAGCACTTTGGCTGGAGGTAGGACCATGGCCATCAGATAAAACAATAGGAAGGGGTAAAAAGGGTGAATGTGAAAGGTGGGAGTCTCAACAGCTGGTGAAGGAGCCTCCCGGGGGGTGTAGGGATGGTTCTGTCAGTCCTGAGTAATTAGAGAATCACACACAGTCATAGAACATCAGGCACTGGAAGGGACCTTGAAAGATCATCCAGTCCCCTATCAGAGAATCACAGAACATTAGGGGTTGGAAGGGACCTTGAAAGATCATCCAGTCCCCTATCAGAGAATCGCAGAACATTAGGGGTTGGAAGGGACCTTGAAAGATCATCCAGTCCCCTATCAGAGAATCGCAGAACATTAGGGATAGGAAGGGACCTTGAAAGATCATCCAGTCCAATCCCCCTGCCACAACAGGATCCCCTAGATCCATTTAAAACCCACCTGGACATGTTCCTGTGCAGCTTGGTCTAGGTGATCCTGCTCTGGCAAGGGGACTGGACTGGATGATCTTTTGAGGTCTCTTTCAATCCTTAATGATTCTATGATTTGATCCAGTTGAGAACCTAACTGGATGTAGGACTGACCAAAGCAGCAGGTACTGAACAGAGGGAACAGAATCATGGAATCACTGAGGTTAGAGAAGCCCTCTGAGCTCAGCCAGCCCAGACCAGGACCTAACATCACCCCAGTGGCCAGACCAGGGCACTCAGGGCCACAGCCAGGCTGCCCTTCAACACCTCCAGGGATGGGGACACCACTACTGCTCTGGGCAGTCCAGTCCAGGCTCTGATGACCCTTTCCATGAGGAAGGGCTTCCTAACATCCAGCCTAACCCTGCCCTCTTGTCCTGGTGCTGGTTGCCCAAGAGAAGATCCTGACCCCCACCTGAGTGCAACCTCCCTTCAGGGAGCTGGAGAGGAGGTGAAGGTCCTCCCTGAGTCTCCTCTTCTCCAGGCTTAACACCCCCAGCTCCCTCAGGCTCTCCCCATCAGCCTTCCCCTCCAGTCCCTTCCCCAAGGGAAGGAGCAATCCTGGCTGGCTCTGAGTAACAGTCAGAGCTGCTCCTGCTGCTGCAGCTCCACTTGTCTTGTAGAAAGCTCCTGAAGTTTTGTGTCAGAGAAAGAGGGTGGAAAAAATAGCCTGGAACAGGAGTAACGAGACACAGGAATCAATACCTCCCAGTGCCTGCCGAGGGAAGCTGTGGGAGGTGTTTAATGGTTGTCTCAAAGTCTCTCCAGTAGGATGTTAGCAGGCTGGGATGTGCTGTGGTTACAGCTGTGGCTCCTTGGGGCGGCCAAATGACTGTCTTCACTCTTAGTGTTACCCTGAGTAAAGAAGGATGGTGACAGCAGCCAGTGGAATGCAAATAAGACATGAGAGTCTGCATCAGGAAAGGTGATTAGGGCTGTGTTATCCTCATTCCCCCAGGGTACAAGCCAAGGCTTTGTTTGCCCTGGACTTCTTCAGGCTGCTGGAGAGAGCCCAGGGCAGAGCCACAGGGGTGATGGAGGGAGGGGAGCATCTCCCTGCTGAGGAAAGGCTGAGGGAGCTGGGGCTCTGGAGCTGGGAAAGAGGAGCCTGAGGGGTGACCCCATGGATGTTGATCAAGATGGGAAGGGTGGGTGTGAGGAGGATGGAGCCAGGCTCTGCTCAGGGGCACCCAGTGACAGGACAAGGGGCAGCGGGTGTGAGCTGGAGCAGAGGAGGTTCCCCATCAGTGTGAGAAGGACCTTGTTCCCAGGGAGGTTGGCAGAGCCCTGGCAGGGGCTGCCCAGGGGGGTTGTGGAGTCTCCTTCTCTGGAGACATTTCAAACCCTCCTGGACATGTTCCTGTGTGACCTGGTCTATGTTGGCCCTGCTGTGTCAAAGGGACTGCACTGGGTGATCTCTTGAGGTCCCTTCCAACCCCTGATGTCCTGTGATTCTGTGTGATTCTGTGAAGCAGGAGAGAAGTTGATTCAGTTACTGCACGTCTGGGCAAGTGACTTGGATTCTTTGCTTCTATTTTGGTTTCCAGGGCTTTGCCTTGCCTCAGTCTTGCTGACCAACGCGGCATCGCCGCTGACCCTCCTCCCTGGCTGCCGCGCGTCCATATGGTGATGCTGCAGGAGCCCTCTGCTCTATTTTAGGAAGCAGACTTGTGGCTAGAAAACGTGACTATCATGAAATAAGCCCTCGTAGGTTATTCCTGACACTTCCCTCGCTCCCCTTCCTCTCCCCAGCTGCAATATTTTTGTTGTTGGTAGCACGCAGCTGATTTTCCTTCTCCTCCTCTTGGCCATCCTTGGGCTTCCACTTGGATTTCTCTATCAGAAGAGGGAGAGCAGGCTTAAAGTAGGGGGGAGAAATGAGTGGAAAACAAAACAATTGAGCTTGATGGTTCCATCCTGCCTGGAGGTTCTCCTGTGGTCACTGGAGGAGGTGGTGACCACCAAGTTTTCATTAGCCACCCGGCTGTTTGACTGTTGTAGCAGAGCTTGTTGGAGCAACAGGAGGGGGTAGTTTATTTTTTCCCCTCTTTCCAATTTCACAGAATCACAGACTCACAGAGCATTAGGGGTTGGAAGGGACCTCAAAAGATTATCCAGTCCAATCCCTCTGACACAGCAGGATCCCCCAGATCCAGTCACACAGGAACATGTCCAGGTGGGTTTGAAATGTCTCCAGAGAAGGAGACTCCACAACCCCCTGGGCAGCCCCTGCCACGGCTCTGCCACCCTCCCTGGGAACAAGGTCCTTCTCACACTGATGGGGAACCTCCTCTGCTCCAGCTCACACCCGCTGCCCCTTGTCCTGTCACTGGGTGCCCCTGAGCAGAGCCTGGCTCCATCCTCCTCACACCCACCCTTCCCATCTTGATCAACATCCATGGAGTCACCCCTCAGGCTCCTCTTTCCCAGCTCCAGAGCCCCAGCTCCCTCAGCCTTTCCTCAGCAGGGAGATGCTCCCCTCCCTCCATCACCCCTGTGGCTCTGCGCTGGGCTCTCTCCAGCAGCTCTGAGGGGCCCACAGCTGGACACAAGGTTCCAGATGTGGTCTCAGCAGGGCAGAGTAGAGAGCAAGGAGAATCTCTCGATCTGCTAACCACCCCACTTCTGATCCACCCCAGGATGCCACTGGCCATCTTGGCTGCCAGAGCCCATTGCTGCCTCCTGGCCATCCTTCTGGCCACCAGCACCCCCAGGTCCCTTTCTCCTCCGCTGCTCTCCAGCAGCTCATTCCCCACCCTCCCCTGGTCCCTGGGGTTGTTCTTGCCCAGATGCCAGACTCTAACCCTTCCTGGCTCCAGCGTGCCCACATGCCCTTGTGCACCTGAGTGTGGCTGCTAGTCCCCTGCAGCCAACAGGCTGATTTGTGCAGACAAAGCCCAGAACCCCTGTGAAACAACCTCTCCACTAATTTCTCCTGAACCAGACTGGAAGCACTTGCCAACAGGCTAAATTACCCTCTTGTTCAGTGTTGTATTTTGTTCTTCCTTCTTTCTCCTCCTCCGTGTAAGGCCCCAATATTGATAAGGGCTCTCCAGCGCCAGCCAGCATTTGCATTTCGTGCTGAACACTTCACAGGAGCCTTTTGTTCTTCCCCTATTGTGGATCCCCTCCAATTCCAGGCTTGATTCATGGAGATAACTGCATGTGTCGTGGCTGGAGGGTCCCTACTGGGGGCTTGTTAGTCAGACTCACCCCTCAGTACCCTCCAAGCGCCCTGGAAAGTCGCTGCCTCCAATATCTGAGTCAGATGTTTGCGCTGAGGTTGCCTTGTGATTTGGTGCCGTGCAGAGCTGAGTCAGTGGCTGCCCTGCCTGTGGTTAGACATCAAGTATTGCAGAGCCACAGAACATCAGGGGTTGGAGGGGACCTCCACAGATCTCCCAGTCCAGTCCCTCTGCCACAGCAGGATCCCCTAGATCCAGTCACACAGGAACATTAGGGGTGGGAAGGGACCTTGAAACATCACCTAGTCCCATCCTCCTGCCACAGCAGGTTCCCCTAGATCCAGTAGCACAGGAACATGACCCTTCTCCCCTTATACTCTGCCCTGGTGAGACCACAGCTGGAATCTTGTGTCCAGTTGTGGGCCCCTCAGGTCCAGAAGGACACAGAGCTGCTGGAGAGAGCCCAGGGCAGAGCCACAGGGATGATGGAGGGAGGGGAGCATCTCCCTGCTGAAGAGAGGCTGAGGGAGCTGGGGCTCTGGAGCTGGGAAAGAGGAGCCTGAGGGGTGACCCCATGGATGTTGATCAGTGTGTGAAGGGTGGGTGTGAGGAGGATGGAGCCAGGCTCTGCTCAGGGGCACCCAGTGACAGGACAAGGGGCAGCGGGTGTGAGCCGGAGCAGAGGAGGTTCCCCATCAGTGTGAAAAGGACCTTGTTCCCAGGGAGGGTGGCAGAGCCCTGGCAGGGGCTGCCCAGGGGGTTGTGGAGTCTCCTTCTCTGGAGACATTTCAAACCCTCCTGGCCATGTTCCTGAGGACTGGATCTGTGGGATCCTGCTGTGGCAGGGGTATTAGACTGGATGATCTTTGGAGGTCACTTCCCATCCCTAAAGCTCTGTGATTCTGTGAAGAAACTGCAGGGTAGAGGTTCAGGTCCTCTGCTGCTGATGACAAGAGGTAGGCAATACAGGTTTGGAAGATTGATTCTATTCATGCAGTCACTGTCTAAGTGAGATAATCGAGTTCTGTGAGTGTCCATGGACCCCTCCATTGGCCCTTGAGCTGCTCCCCTACCTTGTCCCAGCACAAGAACTGCAGCTCCAGCCCTGGATCCGGCAGCCAGAAGGAAGATACCAAGGGAGAGGAGTAGTTAAGGGCTTCACTACACCTACTCTTGCTCTGGAAATGCCACCTATTACAAAGAATAAGACTTTAACCACCTTGTCTGTCAGAAACAAATTGCTCCCACAACATCGATGTTCCCCAGCTTAGTTAATGTTTATTTAAATGACCATTTTCTCCTGGCAGATAAAGAAATGGAGCTGTTTTGTTGCTATTGTTGTTTTTAAGGCTCTCGACTATGAAGGCGCCTGGAGCCAGCATTTGATTCTCATTATGTTAGGACATTTTTTTCCCCCCTACATAATTTGAATAACTCTCTGTTTAACTCAACAGCTGCAGGGATATCGCTTCTTTCCTGCAGATTTTCACAGAGTGAAGCTGGTTCTGTGAAAGCAGAGAGTCAGGGAATCATTGAGATTGGAAAGGACCCCTGGGATCAGTGAGTCCAACCATCAACCCCACTCTACAGGGTCACCCCAAAACCACATCCCCCAGCACCACATCTTAAAGATGTGAGACTTTTAAACTCATCCAGGGATGGGGACTCAACCACCACCCTGGGCAGCCCAGCCCAGTTCCCTGACCACTCTCTCCAGGAAGAATCTCTTCCTGATGGCCAGTCTGACCCTCCCCTGCTGGAGCTGGAAGCCCTTCCCTCTGCTTCTGTCACTGATGACCTGTGAGAAGAGCCCAGCACCAGCATCTCTGCAGGGTCCTTCCAGATAATTGTAGAGAGTGATGAGGTCTCCCCTCAGCCTCCTCTTCCTCAGACTAACCAGCCCCAACTCTCTCCATCTCTCAGTCTCATCAGATTGATTCTCCAGGCCCTTCCCCAGCTCTGTTGCCCTCCTCTGCCTTCGCTCCAGCCCCTCGATGTCTCCCTTGTCCTGAGGTGGAACTGGACCCAGTACTCAAGGTGCAGCCTCCCCAGTGCTGAGTGCAGGGGGACAATCCCCTCCCTACTCCTGCTGGACACCCAGTTTCTGATCCAGGCCAGGATGCCACTGGCCTTCTTGGCCACTGGGCAACTTGCTGGCTCCTATTCAGCCCCCTGTCAATGAGAACCCCCAGGTCTCTCTGTGCCAGGCTGCTCTCCAGCCACCCTGCCCTCAGCCTGTATCTGCAGGGGACTGCTGTGACCAAAGTGCAAGAGCCCACACTTGGCTCGACTGAAACCCAGACAGTCACCCTCAGCCCATCGACACAGTCTGTTCAGGTCCCTCTGTGCAGCCCTCCAGGACCTCAACACTCCCTCCCACCTTGGTGTCCTCGACAAACCTTCAGGTTCGGATGAGATGAGAGGATGAAGGGGCTGGTGTGGGGAGCAGGATGCTCCGTTTCCCTAAACACCTGCACAGGGTGCTGGGGGTGCTCAGCCAGGGTTTTATTTACTGCAGTGATTAGTGCAGCAGAGCCTCTCAGACAGGGTTGAAGTGGCTGGCACAAAGGCTGCTTTGATGACACCAGCCCCTCATTGCTAGGAAGCAGATTGATAGTCAACGGCTCTTGGATTTCCACCTCTTAAGGGATCATTATGATCAATTAGCCTTCTCGAGTCTGCAGGGCTGTAGGGTTTCAGCTGGGTTTGAACTGAGCTTGAAGTAGAGCTCATGTGTCACAGGAGACAGAATTACAGACTCACAGAGCACCAGGGATTGGAAGGGACCCCGAAAGCCCATCCAGTCCAATCCCCCTGACACTGCAGGATCCCCTACATCCATTTGCACAGGAACAGCCCAGGTGGGTTTGAAATGTCTCCAGAGAAGGAGACTCCCCTGGGCAGCCCCTGCCAGGGCTCTGTCACCCTCCCTGGGAACAAGGTCCTTCTCACACTGGTGGGGAACCTCCTCTACTCCAGCTCACACCCGCTGCCCCTTGTCCTGTCACTGGGTGCCCCTGAGCAGAGCCTGGCTCCATCCTCCTCACACCCACCCTTTGCAATCCTGTCCTGGCTTATTTTAAAGGCTTTAAAGTCAATTCCTTCTGGCTATCCCCATTCTGTGCTGCTCCTCATCCAGTGTCCTGCTTCGGGCAGTGCCATAGTCTCACCCAGCAAAGCTCCCTAACTCTGAACCCTAACACTAAACCCTAAACCATAACCTTAACCCTCCCATTAACCCTCAGTTGTGGGCTCCTCAGTTCCAGAAGGACACAGAGCTGCTGGAGAGAGCCCAGGGCAGAGCCACAGGGATGATGGAGGGAGGGGAGCATCTCCCTGCTGAGGAGAGGCTGAGGGAGCTGGGGCTCTGGAGCTGGGAAAGAGGAGCCTGAGGGGTGACCCCATGGATGTTGATCAATGTGTGAAGGGTGGGTGTGAGGAGGATGGAGCCAGGCTCTGCTCAGGGGCACCCAGTGACAGGACAAGGGGCAGCGGGTGTGAGCTGGAGCAGAGGAGGTTCCCCATCAGTGTGAGAAGGACCTTGTTCCCAGGGAGGGTGGCAGAGCCCTGGCAGGGGCTGCCCAGGGGGGTTGTGGAGTCTCCTTCTCTGGAGACATTTCAAACCCTCCTGGGCATGTTCCTGTGTGACTGGATCTAGGGGACCCTGCTGTGTTGAGGGGGGCTGGACTGGCTGATCTTTCAAGGTCCCTTCCAATCTCTGATGTGCTCTGATTCTGTCATTGGCATCACTTGGCTCCCAGTCTGCCCCAAACCCTGATCCTTGTGCGTTCAGCACCCCAAACCTTATCCTTCATCCAGCCTTTCAAAAAGGCATCAGGTCCTTACGAAGGTGGGAACTGAATGGATTTCATCCTCCCAAAGGCAGCAACCTCTTTAAAAATGAGATTCCTGGGGCGTTTCAGGGTTTTCCTGGCACCTTTCTCATGCCTGAAGCACAAAGCATCACTTCACACGCCGCTTGAAACCAAAGTCAGGTTTGATTCAAGGTTTCTTAAATCTTAGTTCTCACAGCTCCTCGGGGCACATTATTGAAACTCCAGACACTCTTTCCCATTTAAGGAATTAATGAGAGTCATTTTTAACTCTGGTACCACACTCCTGGTTTACCTGCGATCCCAAAACGGGTTTCCAAGGTCTCCCAAACCTAGTTCTAGGCAGCAGTTCGTGCTGTTCAGCTGCTCTCCACATCCTTCATCCCTGTGTTTTATCTTGAGCACGACACGTCCGTCCCCCAGTTCATGTGGCCCTTGGGAAGGTCCGTGCAGGCTGCCTCCGGCCGCGTTAACGATTATTAATCAGATCAGGTCACCTGGAAGTCGAGGTCAATGGACAACAGTGCAGTTTGACTTTGCATCACTCCTGTCGATCTGCTGGCTCTGTGTTTTCTCCCCCATCAAGGCCAAGTCCACTCTGTTTTCTCAAAACCTCTGACCTCCCACACCAGCAGTGCTGATTCCAGGTGGAGCCTGGTCCATGGTTCATAGCTCTCTCCCATCTCCCTGCTGGCTTCCAGATGTTGCACCCAGTCCCTCACTTGCCGCAGGTAGGGAGCAGCTGGGTTAAGGGCTGCTGGAGCAGCTGCTCCCGTGGTCCTGTCCAGTTCCTTTCTTTCTGTCACCATTCCCCATGAACTCTGTGAACAGGTCAACAGGAACAAAAACCCCATGGAGTGCTGGGGTCATTTTCCATTTGCCTCACACCAGGTCTCACTTGCAGAGCTGCAGACTGCTCACAACTACCAGCAAATTCAGGGAGAGGTTTATTTAAATTAATTCATCCGTCACTATAAAAGTTTGGAGAGAAATGGAGGGGTCTGCCTGATGTACAGCACCCAGTAATGGATGAGTTGTGGCAGAAAACCAGTAGCAATTTTTCTCTGAATATGATTTACAGACAGGGTGTAGGGTAGCAGAAGCGAGTGCCCTGGAGCCATAAACTAAGGTTGCTCAGTGGCAGGACCATGCTTCAGCCTGACAGCAGCTCACATTTCCTGAGAACGTGGGGCTGCAGCGTCAGTCCTGCTTCAGGGGTGGCTTTTGTCTGGAACCTTGTGCCCAGCTGTGGGTCCCTCAGCTCCAGAAGGACACAGAGCTGCTGGAGAGAGCCCAGGGCAGAGCCACAGGGATGGTGGAGGGAGGGGAGCATCTCCCTGCTGAGGAGAGGCTGAGGGAGCTGGGGCTCTGGAGCTGGGAGAAAGGAGCCTGAGGGGTGACCCCATGGATGTTGATCAAGATGGGAAGGGTGGGTGTGAGGAGGATGGAGCCAGGCTCTGCTCAGGGGCACCCAGTGACAGGACAAGGGGCAGCGGGTGTGAGCTGGAGCAGAGGAGGTTCCCCATCAGTGTGAGAAGGACCTTGTTCCCAGGGAGGGTGGCAGAGCCCTGGCAGGGGCTGCCCAGGGGGTTGTGGAGTCTCCTTCTCTGGAGACATTTCAAACCCTCCTGGGCTGTTTCTGTGTGACTGGACTTAGGGGATCCTGCTGTGTCGGGGGATTGGACTGAGTGATCTTTTGGGGTCCCTTCCCATCCCTAACGTTCTGTGTTTCTGTGAAATCAGGGAGCTGCAGCCACCAAAAAAGCTGCTGCAGGACTGGCAGAGCATCACTGCAGCACAGAGGAGGCAGAGTGAGTCTCCAGGGCAGCTCTGTTGGGAGAGATTCCCCTGACACACTGCGTTCGCTCAGCCTCTGCTGTTGTCTTGCTGCCTGCTTGTTGCTGTGACTTCCCTCAGCAGGGCAAAGGGAGGGAAGAATTGGGTTTTTAAACCTTCAGGACCACAGAATCACAGAACATTAGGGTCTGGAAGGGACCTCAAAGATCATCCAGCCCAGTGCCCCAGAGGAGAAGGTGCCCAGGTTCAGCGCTGGTGCCTCCAGGGTGGTCACCGAGTTCGCCGCTGGGTCTCCAAGGCTCAGATGCTGAAGCAAACACTCTGTTGTTGATCAGGACTCTGAGCCAGCCCAGCAAAGCAGAAATCTCACCTTCACCAGGGTTCTGATAAGATTTCCAGAACTTCCTTCCGGGGTCAGCCCCAACATGTACAGAAAGAACCTTTCTCACCTTGCTCGGGGTTTTCATTTCCATCTCATTCCGGCGGCTGGGGAAGTGTTAGGAGCTGAGCTGAGGGTGCAAATTACTTTTGTCCAAATGGATCTGAACCTTCAGCAAGGGCTGGAGTTTGGAGCGTGGGGGTCCCTCGTCTGTTTGTTTTCTCTCCTCTGCCACTGGCTCAGAACAAACGGGGGTCAGCAGCCGGCGTCTCGCTGACCTCTGCATCGCTAAACCCCTCTCACTTCTGACTGTCTCTTGCTGGCTCCCGAGGAATGAAAGGTTTTGTGCTTAAATCCTTCTGCAGGGCAGCAAAGAAATCGATCCCCGGGGGAGAAAGGGCAGCAAAGGAGAAAATAAACTCTCAGATTAAATTTTAAAATTGCTTTATTAACACTTTTCTCTTCCTCGAGCCCCCGTTTCCCCCCGTGAACACGCACGTTCTCGGAACCTTCTGCGTCTCTAAACAGCTCTGACTCATTTAAACTGCAGTGGAAAGATAAGTGCGGAGGGAAGGATGAAAGGGGCTCTAATTGCCCTGTTAACCCCTCACAAAATTGCTATGGAAACAACAACGGTCGCCTTTCAGTGGTCATCTGGCAGCTCAGTCTGCACTAAAATCGCTCCACTGCAGAACCCCACCTCTTTGTGGAGGCACCAGCGTGGGACCCTCTGGGGTACCTGATGCTGCTGCTGCGAGCCTGGTGCCCACCCACCGCTCCCAGCGGCTATTCTGCAGAACCCCCCTCAGCATCAGGGGCTTCAGGAAGTACCTGGAGGTGTTTCCACACTGCATTGGTTGGTATTTCACAGGACATTAGGGGTTGGAAGGGACCTGGAAAGATCACCCAGTCCAATCCCCCTGACACAGCAGGATCCCCTAGATCCAGTAGCACAGGAACATGGCCAGGTGGGTTTGAAACATCTCCAGAGAAGGAGACTCCACAACCCCCCTGGGCAGCCCCTGCCAGGGCTCTGCCACCCTCCCTGGGAACAAGGTCCTTCTCACATTGATGGGGAACCTCCTCTGCTCCAGCTCACACCCCCTGCCCCTTGTCCTGTCCCTGGGTGCCCCTGAGCAGAGCCTGGCTCCATCCTCCTCACACCCACCCTTCACATCTTGATCAACATCCATGGGGTCACCCCTCAGGCTCCTCTTTCCCAGCTCCAGAGCCCCAGCTCCCTCAGCCTTTCCTCAGCAGGGAGATGCTCCCCTCCCTCCATCATCCCTGTGGCTCTGCCCTGGGCTCTCTCCAGCATCTCTGTCATTGTGGAACTGGGGGACCCACAACTGGACACACTATTCCAGATGTGGCCTCAGCAGGGCAGAGCAGATGGGGAGGAGAACTTCCCTTGATCTGCTGATGTTTAACTGCTCTCTGTTTTGAAATGGCCATCTTGTAGCCTTATAACTTCACTTACCCACCTTCGCTCGTCCTCCTCCCTGTGTGCACTCCGTGCCCTGCGGGGTGGATACAGCTGTTCTCCCACTGGACTTGAGGAATCTGCCCAGGGAGCCCCTGTTTACTTGGAGGGGGAAGCAGCCTCAGCCACCTGCAGCCATCAGCAGCCCCAACAGATGAGCCAAGAGCAGCCCAAGCCGCCTGCAGCTCAGCCTGGTTTCATAAAACCACCGAAGTAAATAGTAACTCAGCCTGGAAAAGACCTTTCAGGTCATCAAGTCCAACCACTAACCCAGCTCCACCAACCCCACCGCTTCTTCCAACCACCACCACCCAGCTCTCTGCCAGCTGTAAGCGGCGGCGTGCCCCAGTCTTGAACGCATCGTGCAGGGGGTGTTTATTCATCCTTTCACTTCCACGGGCTGCGTGCGTCCTGCACACGTCCCCGGCGGTGACTGATGTCTCTCGCAGCGGGATCCCGCCGAAGCTGCCTGCTCCAAGGGCACGATGTGTTTCCTTAAACAAATCAAGCGCGATAAATATTAATGCCGGGTGTCCTCGGCGAGCGTTGAGCCGGGGTCTTGGTAGCTAATGATCTGGATGGCTGATTAAAGTGGTCTTGAAATATTTCATGCAGAACGAGCGCCGCGATGACAGCAGCCGTGCACACGAGGCAGAGGCTGCGGGGTCACGGGGTGGCACCACGCTCCCCAAAGCCCCTCCTCAGGATGTGGAGGCTCCCCAGGTGGTGGCGGTCCCCCTGCCGTGGAGGTGAATCTCTGGGGAGGCTGGTGGGTGCTGCCTCCTCTTCCCTCAGCTGGAATTCTTCAACCTCCCTTCATGGTTGGGTTGGATGTCACACCAGCACCTCTGGGTGAGAGCTGAGACAGAGCAGGCTGGTGGTGCTGCCACTAGTGGGTTAAGGCATCTGGGCAAGAACAATCCCAGGGACCAGGATGGGCTAGGGACTGACCTGTTGGAGAGCAGTGGAGGAGAAAGGGACCTGAGGGTCCTGGTGGCCAGCAGGGTGGCCAGGAGCCACCAATGGTGGCCAATAAGGTCACTGGCATACAGCATGGATAAGAAGGGGAGTGTTTAGTAGTAGATGCACAGAGGTTGTCCTTCTCTGCTCTGCCATGGGGAGACCACAGCTGGAATCTTGTGTCCAGCTATGGGCCCCTCAGCTCCAGAAGGGCACAGAGCTGCTGGAGAGAGCCCAGCGCAGAGCCACAGAGATGGTGAAGGAAGGAGAGCATCTCCCTGCTGAGGAGAGGCTGAGGGAGCTGGGGCTCTGGAGCTGGGAAAAAGGAGCCTGAGGAGTGACCCCATGGATGTTGATCAAGATGTGAAGGGTGGGTGTGAGGAGGATGGAGCCAGGCTCTGCTCAGGGGCACCCAGTGACAGGACAAGGAGCAGCGGGTGTGAGCTGGAGTAGAGGAGGTTCCCCATCAATGTGAGAAGGACCTTCTTTGCAGTGAGTGCCCAGGGGGGTTGTGGAGTCTCCTTCTCTGGAGACATTTCAAACCCACCAGGCCACGTGGGACTGGATGTAGGGGATCCTGCAGTGTCAGGGGGATTGGACTGGGTGATCTTTCCAGGTCCCTTCCAACCCTTAATGTCCTGTGATGCTGTGATTCTTGGGAAACATCACCTTGGCATGAGATTTCAAAGGCTTAAACACCCCCCCAGATTTCCTTGGCTCTCAGAGTTGTGGCCGTAGCTGTTGGTTTCCAACTCACCCTCAATATCCTAAAAACACAGCATGAGGCACTGGGCACTGGGCACTGGGCACTGGGCTCAGCGAGCAGGAGCGGGGCGCCGGTGTTGTCACCGCAGTGCCCTGCTCGGTGTAATCCCCCTCTCCTCCTTTAATTTCCCATCCGTGTCGAGGATTTGCCTCCCTGTGATATATTCATTTCAAATATTGACTCACCAGATCCCGTGATTGATAGAACTCAAACACATTAGTCTTATTACATCCCATCTACTTAATTAACTTCGGCAGACGATGTTCATCAGCCCGAACGCGGAGCTGTGGAGCAGCGATGTAAATGGAGAGGAGATGGGAGAACATCTCCGAAGGCTGCTCCCGGGGTGGACGTCCTTAGCTGCTGGTTTTCTTGGAACCAAGACTGGTATTTGGGACATTTGATGGCAGGAGGCTTGGAGTTAAGAGAGATGTTCACGCTGCACAGTGATGGGATCGAGTTCTGAGGAACACTGACACTAAATGCAATTGAAAATCGTGGTGGCTCAAGGGAAATGTCCAGTCTGCAGGGAAGAGTCCAGGCATTGCTGATCCAGACTTCTTCTGGAGCATCAGAATGGAGGTGGTTACGAGACGCAGAGTGATTCTCCTCCCACTCTGCCCTGGTGAGACCACAGCTGGAAACTTGTGTCCAGTTGTGGGACCCTCAGATCCACAAGGACACAGAGCTGCTGGAGAGAGCCCAGGGCAGAGCCACAGGGGTGATGGAGGGAGGGGAGCATCTCCCTGCTGAGGAGAGGCTGAGGGAGCTGGGGCTGGAGAAGAGGAGCCTGAGGGGTGACCCCATGGATGATGATCAATGTGTGAAGGGTGGGTGTGAGGAGGATGGAGCCAGGCTCTGCTCAGGGGCACCCAGTGACAGGTCAACAGGCCTGGAATGGGTTGCCCAGGAAGGTGGTGGAGGCCCCCACCTTGGAGATGTTTAAGGCCAGCCTGATCTTGGATGGGGGGTCTCCTGTGATCCCTTCTAACCCAGACTGACTGTATGACCTGGTCTAGGTGATCCTGCTGTGGCAGGGGGATTGGACTAGATGATCCTTCGAGGTCCCTTCCAATCCCTCATGTTCTGTGATTCTGTGAAGCTTGAGGGCTCTGCTCATCTTTTGAAGCAGAGCAATGTGATGGGTTTGTGCAGCGAACGCTTCCGGCAGGAGCTAGTCCCTCTCTCGCTGGGATTCCGCTGGGTTCATCAGCCCATGTACCTGGTTCAGCAGATGGCTCATTGGATTAAGGAAGGGATGTGCTACCCCTTTTGGTTCTGAAGGAGAGAGACGTTTTGCTGCTGGATCATCTACCTGCCGCTGAGCAGCCAGTGCCCCGTGCACCGTGCTCATGGCCACGGAGCCTGTCGGAGGTGCCAGCGCTAATCGTGCCTCCTTGACTGGCTAACACATCCAAGGGTCTTGTCAGTCCTCCGCTGGGAAGCACTTGATATGCAAGAAGTGATGTGAAAAGATGTCCCATATGTTATGCAAATGGAGCTGGCTGTCTCCGAGCTTGCCAAACGCTCACCATCAAAGTGCTGTTGGCAATTCGTGTCTGTCTCGTGGACCTGCAACTCTGAGTTGATTCCTGAGCAGCGCCTTGGCGTGAGGAACCCTCTGCACCACGTGCAGGGTGCACTGGGGAGTTGTCTCCCCTGTTGGTGAAACGCACCAGGGCGCGAGGCCGCAGCTGGTGGCACCCACACGGAGTCAGCCCCCTCCGCCGGAGCTGGGCTCTGGCAGCTGTTTCTACAAGGCTCCCACACCCGGCCCTCGGGGTGCTGGTGCTGCCTCTCACAAACAATATTCCTCATCCTGACATGATGTGCAGCTCCTTGAGCGGTGAAAGGAGACGTTGGGCACAATCATGGCCACGGAGATGCGAAGGCACCGAGCCAAGTTGTGATGGTCCACCAGGCCCGTCGTCTAGATGATCTTTTGAGGTCCCTTCCAATCCCTCATGTGATCTGCTCCCCAGACACAGCTCCTCTCTCTCCAGCTGTGCCTGGGATGCCCCAGTTCCTCATCCCAGCTGCCTGAGGCCAGAAGGGTGCAGTGGTTGCTGAACTGTGCCCACAACTCTTCATCCTTGGTAGAGCTGGGTTATAGGTTGGACTTGACAATCTCATTTCAACTGGATTTCTCTAGCTTAAAGGGTTAGACTGGATGATCCTTGAGATCTCTTCCAACCTGCTCTGCTGTGATACTGCTGTGGTGTCAATGGTCTTTTCCAACCTGAATGATTCTGTGGTTCTATCCTCGAGGTCCAGGCACTCAACAGGGACAGCAGAGCCCCCGGAGACCAAACATGCAGTGATGAAATGGGCAAACACCACAGAGGTGGCCCGAGGCAGCCCGTTCTGATTTCCTCCTCTTCTCTTTCGGGCTGTGTTTAGCCCAAAATTTGCTCTGGGGTTAGAGAACCTGGAATTGTAGGTGTCCTGGTGGATGAGTCTCAGCACAGCACTCTTTGGCAGCACCCAGTGATGCCACAGTCCATCAGGACAGCAAATAAACCACCCCCAGCCCTGTGGATGTGTCAGCTGGAAGTCTCCCTGATGGAGCTGGGGCTCTTGACCTTGGAAAGAAGGAGTTTGAGGGGTGACCCCATGAATGTTGATCAAGATGGGAAGGGTGGGTGCAGGAGGATGGAGCCAGGCTCCGCTCAGGGGCACCCAGTGACAGGACAAGGGGCAGCGGGTGTGAGCTGGAGCAGAGGAGGTTCCCCATCAGTGTGAGAAGGACCTTGTTCCCAGGGAGGGTGGCAGAGCCCTGGCAGGGGCTGCCCAGGGGGCTGTGGATTCTCCTTCTCTGGAGATGATTAAAACCCACCTGGACTGTTCCTGTGTGACTGGATCTAGGGAATCCTGCTGTGTCAGGGGGATGGGACTGGAAGGTCTTTGGAGGTCCCTTCCAATCCCTAGTGATTGGACTGGGTGATCTTTGGAGGTCCCTTCCTATCCCTAATGATTGGACTGGAAGGTCTTTGGAGGTCCCTTCCAATCCCTAGTGATTGGACTGGGTGATCTTTGGAGGTCCCTTCCTGTCCCTAATGATTGGACTGGAAGGTCTTTGGAGGTCCCTTCCTATCCCTAATATTCTGTGATTCTGTGTGAATCAGGGAATGGACAGGGAGATCTTCTACGCTGGAACTGGTCCAGGACACTGGGATGAGCCAGAAAAGCATCTCCCAGGGACAAAGGGTTCCAACTGAGTTTGTTCTGCTGTAGCCAACTGCACCCAGCCCAGCAACAACATCTCCTCTACATCTTGCAGCTGTATAAATCATCCTCCTGTGATTGCTGAGCCGCGGCAGCGCACCCCCAGCTCCGGCACTGAAGTGCCCCCGAATTAATACTGAGTCTCCAGTTCTCTGGGCTCTTTATTCCCCCCGCTGAACGCCGTGACCTTGCAGTTCAGACCGCTCGTGGGACTCTGCTCCACATTAGAAGCTGCTTTCAGGAGCAGAAATTGTGTGAGAATCCCGGAATTTTATAGCAGAGAGATTTAATTTAGATAGCGGGGGGCGATCACTGGGACGTCTTTTGTGCCACAGCAGCTCCCCCCGTGAACAGGCAGCAGCCTCGCAGCAAAATGGACCTAAGGACAACAAAAAGCCCCTGTGGCAGCCACGGTGCCACCTGGTTTGTTCTTCCCGTGGGTGTTCCTCAGCTCGAGTGGATGGTCCTGGCTCCCCAGGTCTTGGGAAGCTCCTCTCTGTTCCAGGGACAGGGACCGGGGGCTCCATCCCGCTGCTGCTCCAGGGTCTTCCCGGAGAGCCGCTTCATCTCACGCCATCACCTCTATCAAAGGGAGGAGCGACCCTCCTCACTGGCACAGCCCCGGCCATCCTGCTGCTTGGGGGATATGAATTTATAGGAACAAAGGGTGGTTTTAACTCTGTGTGGAGAGAGCATCTGGCTCTGATTATGAATCAGACTTCTAAGAGCTTAAATACTACAAATGAGGACCCAAACTGCCAAGAAGCTCTGTGTTTCTTCCCCCTCCTCTCTCTTTCTGCAGCTGGCTCAGCTCCTGCCATCTCGTTTTCCTGAATGACCTTGGGTTTGATGCTGTGATTTTCTTGACATAACTTTTAGGGGGTGCAGAAGACCCCAGAGTTAGCTCCTCTGATGCTGCTGTAGCAAACACTTGGCTCTGCATGGGAAGCACCTGTCCAAGTGTCTCCTGAGCTCTTTGCCCAGCAGCCTGGGAGCTCTTGGTGTTTCAGCCAGGTTCAAGAGAATCACAGGGTGATTGAGGTTGGAAAAGCTCTGAGCCCAGCCCAGGACCTAACATCACCCCATCAGCCAGACCTGGGCACTAAGAGCCACAGTCCTTCAACATCTCCAGTGATGGGGACTCCCCCACTGCCCTGGGCAGTCCAGTCCAGCCTCTGAGCACCCTTTCCATCAGGAAGGGCTTCCTAACATCCAACCTAACCCTCCCCTGGCAGCTTCAGGCCCTGGCTCTGGTCGTCCTGGTGCTGGCTGCCTGGGAGAAGAGCCTGACTGCAACCTCCTATTAGGGAGTTGGAGAGAGGGAGAAGGTCCCCCTTGAGTCTCCTCTTCTCCAGGCTCAGCACCCCCAGCTCCCTCAGCCTCTCCCCATCAGCCTTTCCCTCCAGTCCCTTCCCCAGCCTCATTGCTCCTCTGGACCTGCTCCAGCTCCTCTGGACCTGCTCCAGCTCCTCCATCTCTTTCTCGCAGTGAAGTTAGAACCACCCCGGAGCCAGAACCGTTTCTCAGGTCTAAACCCAACTTTTTCTTCCATTTATGTTTTTCCCTCTGAACCCTGCTGATCAATACAGCCCCATTGATTTTTTTCCCCAGCATAAATCATAAAGAGCCTCTTAGTGCTGGGCCAGTCCGTTTCAGTCTCGGTAATGAGACTGAATGATCTACTCTTTGTTTCGCTCCGCGAGCTGTTTGTCATGTTGAAGAGGCTGCTGTGAGTGACTCACTTCACTTTGAAGAGAGATTTATTTTGACCAGCCCTTGTTGCTGGTGTTCTTGCAAAAACATGTTCCTCCCCCTGCATCCTGCTGCAGTAATTTAAACTCCTGTTTCCATGAAGACTGGGAAAGGGGGAGACCCCAGGGTGCCTGTTGCTCCTTCCCCATGGTCCCACCAGCCCTCAGCGCTGGCTGGGAAGGGGGTTTCTCCACTGGGTAGATGATGGGAGGGTTTGGCTCTGCACAGCAGCATTGCTGGAGGAGTCAGTGGAAGTCATTCCCAAATGAGAAGATCAGGAGACACCAAAGTGAGGGTGTGACCTGTCTTTTTTGTAAGGGATGCACCTTGTTTGAGGGTGGGTGTCAGGAGGATGGAGCCAGGCTCTGCTCAGTGTCCTGTGCTTGGACCTGGCTGCTCTGTTGGATGTGGGACGGCCACTCTGTGGTTGGGTTCTGGGCTCCTGGGGCTCTACCTCGGGAGATCCAACAGCACCAAGAGGGGATGAAGGAGTGAAGGGATGAAGAATGAAGGAAGGAGGGGAGTGTCTCCCTGCTGAGGAAAGGCTGAGGGAGCTGGATCTCTTAGCTTGGACAAAAGGAGACTGAGGGGTGACCTCATGAATGTGAGCATCTCCTTAGCCCTGTGAGCATCTCCTTAGCCCTGTGAGCATCTCCTTAGCCCTGTGAGCATCTCCTTAGCCCTGTGAGCATCTCCTTAGCCCTGTGAGCATCTCCTTAGCCCTGTGAGCATCTCCTTAGCCCTGTGAGCATCTCCTTAGCCCTGTGAGCATCTCCTTAGCCCTGTGAGCATCTCCTTATCCCTCTGTGCATCTCCTTATCCCTCTGTGCATCTCCTTAGCCCTGTGAGCATCTCCTTAGCCCTGCGAGCATCTCCTTAGCCCTGTGAGCATCTCCTTAGCCCTGTGACCATCTTCTTAGCCCTGTGACCATCTCCTTATCCCTCTGTGCATCTTCTTATCCCTCTGTTCATCTCCTTAGCCCTGTGAGCATCTCCTTAGCCCTGTGACCATCTCCTTAGCCCTGTGAGCATCTCCTTATCCCTCTGTGCATCTCCTTATCCCTCTGTGCATCTCCTTAGCCCTGTGAGCATCTCCTTAGCCCTGCGAGCATCTCCTTAGCCCTGTGAGCATCTCCTTAGCCCTGTGACCATCTTCTTAGCCCTGTGACCATCTCCTTATCCCTCTGTGCATCTTCTTATCCCTCTGTTCATCTCCTTAGCCCTGTGAGCATCTCCTTAGCCCTGTGAGCATCTCCTTATCCCTCTGTGCATCTCCTTATCCCTCTGTGCATCTCCTTAGCCCTGTGATCCCCTTTTTATTTCATAGCTCATGGGGTTTTGTCCTGTGGAAGGACTTTTGTCACAGTGAGAGTTGGAGGCTCTTCTTTTGAAATTCATTTCTGTGGGAACTCATATCTACCTTGTCTGGGATCTTCTTCTCCCTGACAGTGACTTACAGCTGATGTTTCAGAGAATATGCAAAAACTCCCGCGCCGTCTCCAGCCTGTCAGCAATATATGCAAGAAAATTGCTTCCTGACCTCCGCTGCTTCATAACCCGAAGCACGAGACTCGTAATCTCGGCGACGGTGTGCGTGCGTGCCGCAGCTCCCCGAGCTGCAGATTCTCATCCTATTATTGTGGACAGATTGGAGAGCAAATAGTTATAGCTTCATTTAAACGTCCATTCTGATCCTCACTCTTCACTTCCTCCGCAGCTCTTATTGAAGAGAACAATCTCTCTGCGAAATGAAATCCTTAAAACAAAATACGAGGTGGGTTGGGTTTTGTTTCTGTGGGGAAATTTAGACCTAGAATTATTGATATTAGCTGGTCAGGAGCTGGGAGCTGTTTTATTGGAGGAGTTAAAAGCTTTTCCAAGCAGCTCTCTCCTTCCTTCGGTGCAAAGTAGCAGAAGGGAGGTCAGTTTGGCTTCGTTTTGTTGATGGAAACTGATGCTCTTATGGCTCCGTGTTAATGGAAAGTGTATTTGAGGTGAACGTTTGACTGGGTCTAGGGCATCCTGCTCTGGCAGGGGGATTGGACTGGATGATCTTTGGAGGTCTCTTCCAGCCCATAATGTTCTGTGATTCTTTGACTGGATCTAGGGGATCCTGCTCTGGCAGGGGGATTGGACTGGATGATCTTTGGAGGTCTCTTCCAGCCCATAATGTTCTATGACTCTTTGACTGGATCTAGGTGATCCTGCAGTGGCAGGGGGACTGGACTGGACTGGATGATCTTTGGAGGTCTCTTCCAGCCCATAATGTTCTGTGATTCTTTGACTGGATCTAGGGGATCCTGTTCTGGCAGGGGGATTGGACTGGATGATCTTTGGAGGTCTCTTCCAGTCCATAATGTTCTGTGATTCTTTGACTGGATCTAGGGGATCCTGCTCTGGCAGGGGGATTGGACTGGATGATCTTTGGAGGTCTCTTCCAGCCCATAATGTTCTATGACTCTTTGACTGGATCTAGGTGATCCTGCAGTGGCAGGGGGACTGGACTGGACTGGATGATCTTTCAAGGTCTCTTCCAATCCCTAACGTTCTGTGAAATCCTTCCACCTCTTCTTCTATATCACCTGCTGCTTTGCCCTGATCTATCCAGGGGCTCAGTCCAGCTCCTTATTCCCATTCCAGTTGGTGAGGGACCCACACATTGATTCCTGTGCCTGCTCTGATCAATATTTATGTCCATTAATATGATTTCCAACACCTAACCACTAAGAATCACACAGAATCACAAGGGCTTGGAAGGGATCTTGAAAGATCACCCAGTCAAATCCCCCATCCCTGTGGCACCACAGAACATTAGGGATTGGAAGGGACCCCCAAAGATCACCCAGTCCAATCCCCATGACACAGCAGGATCCCCTAGATTCAATCACACAGGTGGGTTTGAAACATCTCCAGAGAAGGAGACTCCACAACCCCCCTGGGCAGCCCCTTCCAGGGGTCTGCCACCCTCCCTGGGAACAAGGTCCTTCAGCCAACTCCCTACACTCTCCCTTGCAGGAGAGTCCTATTAGGAAGCTTTTACTTCACAGGAGGTAAATGTTGAGCAAAGCACGTGGAGTCTGGATTCCCAGAGCTGAATAAATGCACCCAAAGCCCTTCCTTCTTTCCTGTTTTTCTGACCAGGGCTGTTGTCACCCTCTCTGACAGGTTATTAACGCTGCGCACAGCGTGTGATAGAGATAGTGTTTCTCACTGTCCCGATAAACAGGCTGGCACAGAGAAGCTACCCCTGTCACTGGGTGGCTGTTGGCCCTTAAACTCAGCCACATTCCTTGTAGCCCCTGGCCCTGAGCCCAGCAACCTCTGCCGTGGCTCTTGGCTCTTCCTCTGTGATCCATCACCAGTGACCTGGCAGCCTCCAGAAGTAGCATCTGGCGTGTGGTTGTGTCCCAGCCCAGGTTCCAGTGGCTTTTCCTTTATCTTCATGTCTGAAGAGGAGATGGATCTTTGCTGGATTCAACAAGCCCTGGGTGATGCTTTTCTTTCCTTAGATCTGTCCTCTTCCTGGTTGTTTTTTGTGTCCCTCTGTGCAAGGGAATAAAAACGACCCTTCCCTCCCTGTTACCTTGACTTGATTCTCTCTGCGTGTTGTTTCTGCTGACTGTTTCCAGCTGTTATCTCAGATTTCCCTTATCCTCAGATGGATTCTGAGGGCTGGTAGTTTCTGAGTTGTGGAGCATTTCCCAGCCAGTCAGCAGTGCAGTTAACGTGGTGTAGTGCTGAGCAAAGGGGGTCAACACCTGAGCTTCTGGGGTGATGTGGACTAGGGCTCTTGATTCCATGTAGCCACGGAGGAGGTGATTTAGGTTGATGGTTTTGCAGTGTGGTGGGGCGTGGGTGACTCCAAGAGAAGAGCCTGGGGCACATCTTCACGTCTCCCCTCTGTCCCAGGCTCTTGCAGCTCCCTGTGATCCATCTCACTGAGCCCCAGCACACCTTGTGAAATGCAGGGAGCAGCAGCTTCATGTTTCTCAGCAGCTTCAACACGTGGGATAGGAGTAGGATATTTGGGATAGGAGTAGACATCTGGGGTATCTGGGATAGGGACAGGAATAACCAGAGCAGTTATGGTTGCAGAGCAGGGTGGATCTCAGAGTGGCCAAACAGCTAATGGGTCAGGGACCCTTCAGCTACAGAATCACAGAACCATACAACATTAGAGGTTGGAATGGGCCTCCAAAGATCATCCAGTCCAACCCATCTGCCACAGAAGATCCACTAGATACAGTTGCACAGGAACAGCCCAGGAGGGTTTGTAATGTCTCCAGAGAAGGAGACTCCACAACCCCCTGGGCAGACCCTGCCAGGGCTCTGCCACCCTCCCTGGGAACAAGGTCCTTCTCACACTGATGGGGAACCTCCTCTGCTCCAGCTCACACCCGCTGCCCCTTGTCCTGTCACTGGGTGCCCCTGAGCAGAGCCTGGCTCCATCCTCCTCACACCCACCCTTCACATGTTGATCAACACCCATGGGGTCACCCCTCAGGCTCCTTTTTCCCAGCTCCAGAGCCCCATCTCCCTCAGCCTTTCATCAACAGGGAGATGCTCCACTCCATCATCATCTTTGTGGCTCTGCACTGGGGTTTCTCAAGCAGTTCTATGTCCTTCTGGAACTCGAAAGCTAAAGAGACCCACCTGATGGGTTCCACATTTCACCCTTTAGAACTTCATGGATGGAGACTCCCAGCAGGAATCATTGCTCTCAGCTGGGGCTCCAGCCCAGGCTCAGATGCCCATCAGCTGGGTCTGCCCTGAAACACCTTAAATACCCCCATCCCATGCACTTAGGTCTTTTCTGACTGAGGCAGACCAGGGTGCCAATCTCTCAGGAGGAAGCTGCTGGGCTGGAGCGGCCTCTGGCTGGGAGTCCAAGCAGGAGATGCAGCCCTGACTTGGCTTTGGGAAGCCCTAGGTTCTCTGGAGCTGACTGTGCTCCCACAGTAAGAAGGCTAAAAATAGTCTGTGAGGTGTGAGGGAGGGAGGTTCTCCTCTCCCTCTGCTCTGCCCTGGTGAGATCATGTCTGGAATATTTTCTACAGTTCTGGGTCCCTCAGTTCAGGAGGACTGTGGATTCTGTGAACTGCTGGAGAGAGCCCAGGGCAGAGTCACAGAGATGATGGAGAGAGGGGAGCATCTCCCTGCTGAGGAAAGGCTGAGGGAGCTGGGGCTCTGGAGCTGGGAAAGAGGAGCCTGAGGGGTGACCCCATGGATGTTGATCAAGATGTGAAGGGTGGGTGTGAGGAGGATGGAGCCAGGCTCTGCTCAGGGGCACCCAGTGACAGGACAAGGGGCAGCAGGTGTGAGCTGGAGCAGAGGAGGTTCCACTTCAACGTGTGAAGGACCTTGTTCCCAGGGAGGGTGGCAGAGCCCTGGCAGGGGCTGCACAGGGGGGGTTGTGGAGTCTCCTTCTCTGGAGACATTTCAAACCCACCTGGAGATGTTCCTGTGTGACTTGAGGATCCTGCTACATCAAGGGTTTTGGACTGGCTGATCTTTGGAGGTCCCTTCCAATCCCCAATGTTCTGTCATTCTGTGTCAAGCTGTGGGTGGAATTCTCAGCCTGGAGTAATAAACAGACCCAAAGCTGGGGCTGGCCCTTGCAGCACTTGGGACTTCCCCCTTTCCCTACGGCCAAAGCCACCTGGATCAAACACATTCGTGGAGCTGCAGCACCTTCTCAGTGAGGAAGACCATCTCCAGTGCAGGATCCCACACCCACGTGCATGGGGAGAGCTGGTGAGTACCCAACCGTGAGGCTCCTCACCGGTGTCTTCTGCTGCGACGTGTAGGCTGCTGCGTTAAATTATTCATCCCCTTGCCGTCGTTTGTTTGTTTTATATTTAGTCTGACATGGTCTAAGAGGTTGGAGTAATTTTCTACCTCACTGCATGAATTTTATTTCTCTTTTAACTCTCTTAAGCCCCTTCTGCGTCGCTCGAAAACAGTTTTCAATCAGGAGTCTCGAGCACCCCCTCGCAAGCCGATGGACTCGGCTTCCTGCACGAGTGATGTGGATGCCTTTCATTTAAATACATTTGCATGGCGAGGCCAAGGGGGTCTTGGACTCGGGGTGAACCAGCCTCCTTTCCATGCAAATACCTACAGGAGGGGGGTGACCCCTGCAGCCCCCGGGTTAAACACGCTTTTGCATAGCGGCGTGTGCTGGGAAAGGCAATGACGGCGCTTCTGCCTCTCCCTGTCTTCTCAAAGAAGGCAAAGAGAGGGTTGGGGTGTTGGGAGGGGGGTGTTAATGACAGCCTGGCCACTGGAGAAGAAAGCCTTGGCCTCAGTTTGGTGTGGGGTGCAGGAGCTCTGGAGGAGCAGTGTGGGCTCCTTTCCATTTGAAGGCTTTGATGCCCCTTATAAAGGAGAGGAAGGACTGTTTTATAGATTGGAAGAGTGAGACATGGAACAAAAAAGTCTGTGAAGGTCATAGAGAAGTGAGTGGCTGTCTGTGGCTGGGGCATCTGCTTGAGGTGTCCTGCTCATGTTCATCTGGAGATGTTCAAGACCCACCTGGATGTGCTCCTGTGTGACTTGGTCTAGGGGATCCTGCTGTGTCTGGGGAATTGGACTGGATGATCTTTGGAGGTCCCTTCCAGTCTGTAATGATTCTATGATCTGACTTCATTTTAGCTTCAAGGAAATGGTGAGAGAGGACAACCAGTGGTGTAGTTGGGGTTGGATGGAGTGATGGCAGATAATTTTGACCTCACAAAGCTGCAGATTAATGAAATATCATCAGCCTGAGATGAATGATGACAGAAAAATGCCTCAAGCTGTATCAGGAGAGGTTTAGATTGGATTTTAGGAAGAAACTCTTTCTTGAGGGAGTGGTTGGGCCCTGGAACAGGCTGCCCAGGGAGGTGGTGGAGTCCCCATCCCTGGAGGGGTTTAGAAACCAAGTAGCTGGAGCACTTGAGGCCATGGTGTAGGGGTTAGGGAGCTGTTGGGATGAGGACTGGGTGACCCTCTGAATGTTGATCAATATGTGAAGGGTGGGTGTCAGGAGGATGGAGCCAGCCTCTGCTCAGGGGCACCCAATGATAGGACAAGGGGTAATGGGTGTGAGCTGGAGCAGAGAAGGTTCCACATCAATATGAAAAGGAGATTCTTCATGGTGAGGGTGCCAGAGCCCTGGCAGGAGCTGCCCAGAGGGTTTATGGAGTCTCCTTCTCTGGACATGTTTCAAACCTGCCTGGATATGTCCCTGTCTGAGGGGATCTAGGGGATCCTGCTGTGTTGGGGGGACTGGACTGGATTGCAGAATCACAGAACATTAAGGATTGGAAGGGACCTCCAAAGATCATCCAGTCTAATCCCCCTGCCACTGCAGGATCACCTAGACCACACAGGAACATGTCCAGGTAGGTTTGAAACCTCTCCAGAGAAGGAGACTCCACAACCCCCCTGGGCAGCCTGTTCCAGTGCCCAGTCACCCTCACTGGGAAGAAGGTCCTTCTGATATTTACATGGAACCTCCTCTGGATGATCTTTCAAGGTCCCTTCCACTCCCTATTGTCCTGTGTCCATAATCAAACCTGTGAGCCCAGTGTTATTCTTCCAAAGCTGTGTTTAGGTGCTCTCAAGGAAAACTCATCTTTAAGGCTGTTGGAGGAATTATTCATGGCAGCAGCAGTTACACCCAACCACGGGGCAAAAATAGCTTCCTAGACCAGCTGCCTAATCAAACCGGTCGGTGTCTGCGGAGAACATCCCCGAAGCGTGGGAGGGCAGAGATGCATCAGATAAAGAAACTGAGGCTTCATCTTGGAGAGTCTGAGAGAGGAGGAGGAGGAGGCTTGGGAGGGGAAGTGAACTTGACCGGTGGCTTTTAGCCTAAGCTCACGGGTGTCCGTGCTCTTGGGAAGAAGCACTTAGAGGCTGCCTCCTACAATGGTTGGTGTGTTCAGCACCTTCAGCGACGCAGGTTTGAGCTGCTGTCAGTAAACACTAAATAAATTATAGGGATAATTAAGAACCTGCCACTTGCTATAAAGCCCTGAGTCTGCTCCACTTCTGCAGAGGTGGAAGAGGCTGCGGCTGTTCGTGGGCAGCTCTGCGGCTCCTCTGTGGTTCTTGTCGGTCACAGCGTGGATCAGGTTCTGGAGGGGTGAAGTCCTGGTCAGGAGTGTCCCAGCCCAGGTGGTTTGGTGAGGGCACAAGAGGAAGGGAGCCCTTTAGCCCTTTTCTAGTGCCTCCAAGGACAAGTTCCAGGTCCACCTGGTTCTGTCTGGTTGTAGGAAGGAAGGTACCTTGAACTATCTGAGATACAGCCTTGGTCTTTGAGAACTGAAAGCTTTGCCTGATGCTTTGAGAACTCATTTGGCTTTTGCTCATGTGAAGCACTTTTCAGGTGCTGGGATGGGCTGCCCAGGGTGGTGGTTGAGTCCCCATCCCTGGATGAGGTTAAAAGTTGCTTGGATGTGGTGTTGTGGGATCTGGTTTAGGGGTGAACTTGTAGAGCAGGGTTGATGGTTGGACTTGATGATCCCAAGGGTTAGGGGTGACCAGCCTGGCTGTGGCCCTGAGTGCCCTGGTGTGGCCACTGGGGTGATGTTAGGTACTGGTCTGGGCTGGCTGAGCTCAGAGAGCTTCTTTAGCCTCAATCATCTTGTTGTTCTGTGACTTGTCCCCTGATGCCTAATCAGTAGCTGAGGGTGCTCAGGTCTAAGAGTTTTGTCTCTTTTGGAAGCTGCTTGTTGGAGACTCATCTGACTCCTTCCCAAACCCACACAGAAATCCTGCCCAGAGATGTTTTCCTCAAGAAGCATGCTTCTAATAAATTTGGTCCTGCATGGGAAGAGAAAACCTTTAAGAATATCTTTTGCAGTGTGTTCCCATTAGAATGTCCTTGGGTGGGCACTGCTCTAACCATCAGATTTAATTCATCTGCTTCCTCAAAGAGGTTCTTTATCCTCCCACCTTTGTAATGCAGTTCAGGTCACCTGAGTAGGATTTTCCCCACCATGTCTGGCATTAATGCCAATGCAGGGCATCCCCTCAGATGGGCAGATAGACCAGTTCAAACTGGTGGTGAGCTGGGGCTGTGCAGTTTGGAAATGCAGGGGGTCTGTTACTGCTTGTAGGTACCACCTCCTTGTTCAAAGTCATGCAGGAGCCCTCATCCACTCACCCTAAAATTGTCATTCCTTCATCACACTGACCTCCCCAGAGCTTGCTGCTACCCTGCAGGGTGTGTTTGCCTCACCTCCAGTGTAGTCAGGTGGAGGTCAGGCTCTTCTCCCAGGCAACCAGTGCCAGGATGAGAGGCAGGACCTGAAGCTGCCAGGGAGGGTTAGGTTGGATGTTAGGAAGCCCTTCCTCATGGAAAGAGTGATCAGAGCCTGGTGGAGGGTCTGTTCCCACGGGAGTCCCCATCCGTGGAGGTGTTGAAGGCCAGCCTGGCTGTGGCTCTTAGTGCCCGGGTCTGGCCACTGAGGTGATGTTAGGTCCTGAGCTGGAGGAACTCTGATTTCTTTTCCAACCTCAATCATTCTGTCAAAGAACTTGCAGCACTGCAGACACTGGGCTTGTGACCTGAACCCAAGGCTCTGTGTCTGCTCTGGCTTTTCCAGGTTCTGCAAGGTCTGAATCCAGTTCTCTGCTGGTCTAAGTTCCCAGCAGCTGCCCAACCCCACATTCAAACCCAGGGATGCTGGGCTGGTTCCCCCTCACCCTGCAGGGGTATTTCCCTTCTAGAGCACAGCTTGGCTCTTCCAAACTCTCCTCTTGCAGAAGCTGGAGAAATCCACTTCCTTCTCCAGGAGGGGACTGCAAAACCAGCATGTGCAAGTCTTTAGTGTCTACCTGCTTCTCCAGAGCCCCAGGACTGTAGAAGGTATAGCTGGGGTGACCAGGGCAGCACTTGGCACCTCCACAACTTGTTCAAGGGCTGGTTTTTGTGTCAGAGCCCTTTGACAGATTCCAATTGAGATTTATTTGCTGAGCTCCCAATAAATTACCCTGGTGGCGTTGGGTAACCAGCAGAACAGAGAACACTCAGGAAAATAAACAGGCCAAGAAGAACCTGTGCCTCTGCATCACCTGTCACACCCCAGGGTGATTTATGTTTGTCTGAATATGCTGCTACTTGTCAGTCTCTGTGAAGCTTCCCCAGAGCCATCAGTGGGGCAGCAGAGCCCCTCATGGAGGTTTGTACCTACAGATTCTGTGAGGGTGAGGAGAAGTTGGTTTAGGATGGAAAAGCTGGAGCAGAGGAGGTTCCACATCCATGTGAGAAGGACCTTCTTCCCACTGAGTGACAGAGCCCTGGAAGGGGCTGCCCACGGGGGTTGTGGAGTCTCCTGCTCTGAAGATGTTTAAGACCTGCCTGGTCATGTTCCTGTGTGACTGGATCTAGGGGATCCTGCTGTGGCAGGGGGGTTGGACTGGGTGATCCTCGGAGGTCCCTTCCCATCCCCAATGTTCTGTGATTCCATGAAGTGGAAGCCAGGAGCAAACAGGCAGTGGGGCTGCACGTTGCTGCCCCTCTTTGTGCTTCAGCTCTGTTTAAGAACAGAGTATTTCCTCTGTCTGGGGAAGGAACTGGAGGGAGAGGCTGATGGAGTTGGGGGTGCTAAGCCTGGAGAAGAGGAGACTCAGGGAGGACATTCTCCCTCTCTCCAGCTCCCTGAAGGCAGGTTGTAGTCAGGTGGAGGTCAGGCTCTACCCATCTTGCAGTCTTGCTTTTACTGCCTTTCACCTCTTACCTCTCTTTGTCCTGTGAGCACAGGACCTGGGGCCAGGGGTGTGTGTCCCCAAGAACTGCTGTGACCTCAATATCATAAAACCATAGAGTCACTTAGGCTGGAAAAGACCCTTGAGATCATCAAGTGCAACCAATAGAGAGTGATGGAGAGTTAGCACTGCAAAGTGAGTGTGAGAACTGTGGTTGGGGGACTGGACTAGATGATCTTTCGAGGTCCCTTCCAATCCCTACTGATTCTGTGATTGTGTGAAATGTGACCAGAAGCTGTTTAGAAGTAGTGAGTGATCATCTCATCCTCTTCTGTGCAGTCTCCCAGCAAATGTTTCAGAATCTGCCTCTTCCTGGCACCGACACTCATGTGAATCATCAGCAAATCTGTGCCCAGAACACTCCCTTTCCTCCCACGAAGGGTTAAACCCACCAGCATCCCCTGAGGAGCCTTTTTCTGGGTAGATGAGGCAAGGAGGGTTTCATTTAACAAACATTTTCCATCCCAAAGATGGTGGAACCAGTGAAAATCTAGGAGGAAGCTAGGGGCTGCATCAAGCAGGTGCCTCATCCTGTTTGATCCCAGATCTTAATGTCTTGTTTTTCTGGAAATGAAGAAGGTCCTTCCACACCCTCAGCATCGTCTCCTTCTGCAGAAACAAATCAGAACATTAGGGATTGGAAGGGACCTTGAAAGACCATCCAGTCCAATGCCCCTGCCCCAGCAGGATCCCCCAGACCAAGTTGCACAGGAGCACATCCAGGTGGGTTTGTCCCTCAGAAAGCCCTGGGTGCTCAGCAACCTAAGAAAAGCCATGAGCTGCCTCTTCCTCCCTCCTCCCAGTATCTGAATAGACATTTTTATGTGGTTTTGAGTCTCTGGCTGTTGAACAAAAGGTCACCACTAATTTGAAATCAGGTTTTAAAACCCAGATGGCTTTAAAACAAAACCCAGAACAACCCAAACCAGCAGCTTCTTGGGATCCTCTTTTATCAGAGGGTGAACAAAAAGATAGAAGAACCAGGTAAATGAACCTATTGCTGGGCATCTGGTTTAGGGGTGACCTTGTAGAGTAGATGGTTGGACTTGATGGTCTTTTCCAACCTGAATGGTTCTATGAGTTAGTTGAAGTTCTGGTGGTGTATTTCTGCTCTTTGAGAATTTGTTGTGGGAAAAGTGATCAGCTGGAGGTGGTCTCCACATTGAAGGCAAAATTGAGGAGAATTTGGTTTAGACTGAAGCTGGAAGCAAAACTTGGTGCTGCCATCTCTTCAGAGAATCACAGAACATTAGGGGTTGGAAGGGACCTCAAAACATCATCCATGGGGTCACCCCTCAGGCTCCTTTTTTTCCCAGCTCCCTCAGCCTCTCCTCAGCAGGGAGATGCTCCCCTCCCTCCATCATCCCTGTGGCTCTGCACTGGGCTCTCTCCAGCAGCTCTGTGTCCTCCTGGAACTGAGGGCCCCACAGCTGGACACAAGATTCAGTGGCCAGTTGCACAGTAAAAGCCTCTGGCTGGGTTCTTGCCCCAGGGAGGAGCTGGAATATCCACCCAGTTGTAGAAATGGGGCTGGAGGGCTGCTCCTCTCAAGCAGGACCAAATCCCAGTGAACATTTCTGACAAATCTTTTATCTAACTGAGCGCTTAGAGCCCCCCCCACCAACCCCCAGGGATGGGTCTTTCACAGGCTCCACAAACAGGCCCTTAATAACCTGCTGCAGAATGAAAAGCAAATTTAATGAGGACTCCAGCAGCTCCCAATCCAAACAGCACTTTAGAAAGACAAAGAAGTTAGAGAATTGAGTCAATTTACATCTTTTGGCTGGAAAGTGCAAATCATTAGGAGGAAAGAAAGGGGTAAAATCCACTTGTGGGTTGTGGTGTGGGAAGGACTCTGGTGCAGCAGCAGCAGCTGCATTTTCCAGCAGAAATGGGGAAAAATCACAATAAAATTGTTGAAAGTATCAGATTCAGCTGATGCCACCAGATGCTAAATAAGGAGGTTGCAGGAAGCACAGTGTAGGACAAACTGGGATGTTCCAGCCATGTCAGGGTGGCCAAGAAGGCCGGTGGCATCCTGGCCTGGGTCTGAAACTGTGTCCCTGGCAGGAGTAGGGAGGGGATTGTCCCCCTGCACTCAGCACTGGGGAGGCTGCACCTTGAGTGCTGGGTTCAGTTGGGACAGGGACCTCAGGACAAGGGAGACATCAAGGGGCTGGAGCAAGGGCAGAGGAGGGCAACGAAGCTGGGGAAGACCCTGGAGAATCAGTCTGATGGGACTGAGAGATGGAGAAGAGTTGGGGCTGGTTAGTTTGAGGAAGAGGAGGCTGAGGGGAGACCTCATCGCTTTCTACAACTATCTGAGAGGACCCTGCAGAGATGCTGGTGCTGGGCTCTGCTCACAGGTCATCAGTGACAGAAGCAGAGGGAAGGACTTCCAGCTCCAACAGGGGAGGGTCAGACTGGCCATCAGGAAGAGATTCTTCCTGGAGAGAGTGGTCAGGGACTGGGCTGGGCTGCCCAGGGTGGGGGTTGAGTCCCCATCCCTAGATGAGTTTAAAAGTCTCTTAGATGTGGTGCTGGGGGATGTGGTTTAGGGGTGACCTTGTAGAGTGGGGTTGCTGGTTGGACTCGATGATCCTGGGGTTCTTTTCCAACCTGAGTGATTGTGTGATGTCCATGGGCCAACTCATATCTGACTAGTGGGAAGGAGGAGGGTTCTGTGCAGCCACTCCGGAGCAACAGCTGCCATGAAAAGAAGTTTCTTCCAGGAGTGAAAAATCAATGAATTTCTTTCTAGCTTTTAGTTAAATTAAAACAAGTAAATATCTGCAATAAGTTCTAATAGAAGAGCTGGATGAAGTAATTCTTGGGGAAGAAATAATCTATTTGTGACATCTCGCTGTGTCCTGAATGCAGAAGGCTCCGAGATGCGCCGCTCGCCCGGCGCTGGGATCGATGGCATTCATCACCCCCGTGATGGGCACGCGGCAGCTCCGCTCTGGACGGGTTCCCTCCGCTCCGATTGCTCTGTCTGGTGGAAAAACCCAAGTTTAATGTGACATCATCAATCTCAGACCAAGAACGGGATAGATTTTCCGATTAGGAGGTTAAGTGATGAATCAAGAGAGAGCACAGCTTGGTCATTGCTAATCATTTAAATTTGGGAAGACTGAGGACCGTGACATTATGGGCTGGCACGAAGGAGCTGCTCTTTGATGCCGGCCATTTGTACGTGTCCGTCCTCCTTTGGGACTGTATTTGTTATCCAAGCAGTAGGGAAGTAGCCTTGGGCAAGCTGTTCGGTCCAGCCTTCGCTTCTATCTGTGCGTTGGGCTGGTAGACTCTGGTGGGTTTCCACACTGGCTCTGTCCCTGTAGCCACTTGGCAACTGGTCATAATCAGCGTCACAGAATCACTGAATATTAGGGATTGGAAGGGACCTCAAAAGATCATCCAGTTCTATCCCCCTGACACAGCAGGAGCCCCCAGATCCAGTCACACAGGAACATGGCCAGGAGGGTTTGAAACATCTCCAGAGATGTTTCAGGGACTCCACAACCCCCCTGGGCAGCCCCTGCCAGGGCTCTGACACCCTCCCTGGGAACAAGGTCCTTCTCACACTGATGGGGAACCTCCTCTGCTCCAGCTCACACCCGCTGCCCCTTGTCCTGTCACTGGGTGCCCCTGAGCAGAGCCTGGCTCCATCCTCCTCACACCCACCCTTCACATCTTGATCAACACCCATGGGGTCACCCCTCAGGCTCCTCTTTCCCAGCTCCAGAGCCCCATCTCCCTCAGCCTTTCCTCAGCAGGGAGATGCTCCCCTCCCTCCATCATCCCTGTGGCTCTGCCCTGGGCTCTCTCCAGCAGCTCCATGTCCTTCTGGCACTGAGTGGCCCAGAACTGGACCTGCAGTGTTTAAAAATTGAGTAGCTCGAGCGCTTCAGGCCATGGTGCAGGGGTTAGGGACCTGTTGGGATGAGGGCTGGACTGGATGGTCCTGGAGGTCCTTTCCAGCCAGGATGATTCTATGATTCATGTGCTGCTCCTCACCACAGAGCTGTGCCTGGCTGAGCTGCTGAGCTTCCTGAAAGACCCGGGAAGTCCCAGATGAGCTGTTAGGATTTTTGTCTCATTTGCTGTGAGACCAGAGAACGACCTGGGCCCCAACAATCCTCTACAATGTGATTGTCCCCCCACATTTGTTCTGCCTCGTGCTTCTGACAGGCTGCAACTTCCTTCGAGCCAGCCCAGCGATTCCCACTACTGCTCATTGGGTTGTAGTTTGGAGAAAAGGAGCCTGAGGGGTGACCCCATGGATGTTGATCAATGTGTGAAGGGTGGGTGTGAGGAGGATGGAGCCAGGCTCTGCTCAGGGGCACCCAGAGACAGGACAAGGGGCAGCGGGTGTGAGCTGGAGCAGAGGAGGTTCCCCATCAGTGTGAGAAGGACCTTGTTCCCAGGGAGGGTGGCAGAGCCCTGGCAGGGGCTGTCCAGGGGGGTTGTGGAGTCTCCTTCTCTGGAGACATTTCAAACCCTCCTGGGCTGTTCCTGTGCGACTGGATCCAGGGGATCCTGCTGTGGTGTGGGGGCTTGGACTGAGTGATCTTTCAAATCTCTAATGTTCTCACCTGGATATGTTCTTGTGCAAGTGGATCTCGGGAATCCTGCTGTTGGCAGGGGGATAGCACTGGACAATCTTTCAAGGTCCCTTCCACTCACTAATGCTCAGTGACTCTGTGAGATGCTCTGCCTGCTCTCAGTGATGCTCCCAGTCCTCAGAACGCCCTGAAGCCAGCAGATGACTCAACCCTGTCCTGCTGAGGCTCTGACTCTGTTTCCCCTGGCAGGAAGCCCTGCAGCCCCCAGTTCAAGCCATCATCCCCAAGAGCCGATCCCTTTCTCATAAAAGCAAAATGATGAAGACAAGACAGACAAGGTTGAACCCTCAAGAGCAGTTTTTTAATTATTTCCAGATCTTCTGGATCATTAGGAAGATGAAGGATGGCATCGGCTGCGATGCGGGGCACGGCGCTCGGATGCCATTGATTTTTACATCTATTTAAGGGGTGATTCATAAAACAGGGCAGGGCTGAGGCGGCGCAGCCCAGTGTGGGAGGGTCGAGCTCATAACAGAGGGATTCCCAGGGCTGCTGCTCCGGGAGGGGAGAGCCTGAGGTCGGGGTTCTCGACATCCATCACCGTTGCCCTCGGTCGTTAGTTGTGCGCTAGCGGTGTCTCAGGGCAAGGTCGTGCGAGGTGCTCGTGAGTAGGATGGAGGCGTGAGGTGCAGGAGCCCAGCGCTGACGTTGGGATGGCTCTTGGGGTTGGGGTTGCACCCACAAAGTCTTGTCCTCGCTCTGCTCCCCGGGGTTCATTCCGTGATGTTTTCTCTTTTATAACTGAGTCCTTCAGAATCCTCCAGAGACTGGCCGATCTCACCAGCTTCAGATGACTTTGGTACCTACACTGCTGGCAGCACAAAGTGGGGGTGCTCCCAGGGTCACCCAATCCAAATGATCCTCAGGGGTAGAACTGGAGGTGCTGCCAGGCTTCCCCAATCTAACCCATCCTTGGGGTGGAACTGGGGGTGCTGCCAGGCTCCCCCAATCCAAAGCATCCTCAGAGGTGGAACTGGGGGTGCTCCCAGGCTCCCCCATCCCAAACCATCCTTGGGGTGGAACTGGGGGTGCTACCGAGCTCCCCCAATCCAAATCATTCTTGGGGTGGAACTGGGGGTGCTACCAGGCTCCCCCAATCCAAACCGTTCTCAGGGGTGGAACTGGAGGTCCTTCCACCTCCCCTGGGTCCAAACCATCCTCGGAGGCGGCTGTGGCTTCAGTTCCTCGGGCACGTAGCCACCAGGGCAGGGGCGAGCCAAGCCCGCCTCCAGTAATGGGTACTGCAGCCCCTATTTGTCAGGCTGAGGACCCTGCGGATGAGATCTGACAGGCAGCCCAGAAAACCTGTGCGAAGCCTCCTCGCCTGCGAGACGTTCCAAGCTTTGATAGCTTCAATTTTTCATTTCAGGGACTTCTATTGATTGCTTTAAGAATTACAGACACACACGCGGCGCGCGGGAGAATCAGAGCAAACTTTTTCCCAAACACTCTCATCCCACAGGACTGGGAAGGATTGATTTTTGCACGGTCGGCTTTTCGGCTGCTGGCGTCTCAATCCAGACAATTTTCTTGCAGGAGAGTCCACTACAGCCCAATTAATTGTGTTTTCTGACCCAGCAGAGGAAGAGATTTGTTGGTTTTACTGTCCAAAGACGACACAAATCTTTTCTTCCCCTTTTTTTTTTTTGGTGCTTCCCTTGAGTTGATGATTTAGTGAGTGAATTTCTGACCCTCGAAGCGATAACACATCAAATCGTCGAGTCCAGCACCAGAGGGAAAAGATTAGTTCACAGCTTCATGGAACATTAGGGATTGGAAGGGACCTTGGAAGATCACCCAGTCCAATCCCCCCACCACAGCAGGATCCCCTAGATCCAGTTGCACAGGAACATTAGGATTGGAAGGGACCTCAAGAGATCATCCAAACCAATACCCCCTGACACAGCAGGATCCCCTAGATCCAGTCACACAGGAATGTTAGGGACTGGAAGGGACCTTGGAAGATCACCCAGTCCAATCCCCCCACCACAGCAGGATCCCCTAAATCTAGTTGCACAGGAACGTTAGGGACTGGAATGGACCTCCAAAGATCACCCAGTCCAACCCCCCCACCACAGCAGGATCCCCTAGATCCAAGGATTGGAAGGGGACTGCAAGGGGATTGGACTAGATGATCTTTCAAAGTCTCTTCCAAACCCTAATGTTCTGTGATCCTGTGATAGACCTTCTCTCTGTTTCCCTTGAGATGAGGAACCTCATTTCTCAAACCTGGGAAAACCAAAGTTCAGGTTCCATCCCACTTTCACAGAATCCCAGGCTGATTGATGCTGGAGAAGCTCTTGGAGTTCATCCAGCCCAACCTAGGACCTAACATCACCCCATCGGCCAGACTCTGGCGCTAGGGGCTACAGCCAGTCCATCCTTCAACACCTCCAGGGATGGTGACTCCACCACTTTGTTTCTTGAACCAGAGGCTACGTGAAGCCCCTCGGAGGGGAGGACAAGCAGGGGGCTCTGAAGGGGTTGACCGTTAACTGCGTGAAGCCATCCTAACTGTCCCCACAAGTCAGAGTTTATTCTGCTCCAGCAGATGCAGCAAATCAAGCGGCGCCGGCGACTCGGCGCTCTTCTCTCGGTGCCGTAACGGAAGGCTTTTAGAGGGGGGCCATCAAAACAGATTACAAGCTGCCTTCTCGCTGGATGCAGCTGGCAACAGCCCCATCGAGCAAACAGGGCAACAGGAAGCCCGATGCAGCGTCGCCGCTTTTACTGCCCGCGAGCGACGCATCTCCTCAGAGTGTGAATTCACTTGCCAAACGGACTCTTTCCGAAGCCCTCTGCGCTCGTTCTAAGCGGTGTAATTACAGGGCTTTTTGTGATTGAGGTTGGAGACTAATTAGCTTCCTGCTGAGCTCCTCAGAAGACACGCAGGGTTCGCTCCGCTCAGGGTTTGTGCACGCGAAGCAGTGGAGGGAGGTGGTTCCTAGCTGGGTCTGCTGGGCTGGAAGTCCAGCTTCTCCAGAGGGAGTGCAAGTGAGAGACACAGCACCGGTGTCTGGGAGCTGGGCTCATGGTTGTGCAGGTGTGTGGATGCTCTGCAGCTCCTGGCTGTCCCCGTGTCGCGCTGTCCCATCCAGACACTGCTTTCCTTTCCCTCGTGCGGCTTTAGGTGCCCTCTTCCATCCTGGTGTGGTGCTTGTGCCCCCAGTGTGAGCTGCTCGTTCCCACCCTGGAGCTTGTCTGCCTCCAGCCAGTGGAGATCACCCAATGGCTTGTGTGGTTCCCCCAGTAAGGGTCACTGGGTGGTTTGTGTGATCTCCCCAGTGAGGGTCATCCAGTGGTCTGTGTCATCCCCTAAGTGAGGGTCACTGGGTGGTTTGTGTGATCTCCCCAGTGAGGGTCACCCAGTGGTCTGTGTGATTCCACCAGTGAGGGTCGCTGGGTGGCTTGTGTCATCCCCTCAGTAAAAGTCACTGGGTGGTCTGTGTCATCCCCCCAGTAAGGGTCATCCAGTGGTCTGTGTGATTCCCCAGTAAGAGTCACTGGTGATTTGTGTGTTTCCCCTCAGTAAGGGTCACCTAATGGTTTGTGTTATTACTCCAGTAAGGGTCACTGGGTGGTTTGTATGATTCTCCCCAGTAAGGGCCACTGGGTGCTTTGTGTGATCCTCCTAGTAAGGGCCATTGGGTGCTTCGTGTGATCCCCTCAATGAGGGTCACTCAGTGCTTTGTGAGGTCTCCCCAGTGAGGGTCACCATGTGCTTTGTGTGATCCCCCCAGAAAGAGGCCCTGGGTGGTTCACCTCTGCACACTTGGCTCCATCAAAGACTCCTTTTACGAAGCTAGTCCCGTTCTTTCCCAGATCCTCTGCATCCACGAGAAGAAATCCAGTAAGTGATTCCATACGGAGCAGCTCGGGTTGGTGTCTCTGCAAGTCTTGGGTTGTTTTGCAGCTCTCACCAAAAAAACCCCATGTGTGGGTTGCAGAATGGTCCTGCTCAGTGGTTTCAGAGCAGTGCTTGCTCAACCCAAGGGAAGGCTCCTGAGGAAATCAACCATCTCCTCCCCATGAGCTCCTGGGGCCAGCAGCAGAGGAAAACAGCAGTGTAGGAGAAAGGGACCTGGGGGTCCTGGTGGCAAGCGGGATGGCCACGAGACAGCAGTGGGTCCTTACTGGACAAGAAGGCCAACAGCATCCTGGGGTAGATCAGTAGAGGGGTGGCTAGCAGATCAAGAGAGGTCCTTCTGTCCTCTACTCTGCTCTGCTGAGACCACAGCTGGAATCTTGTGTCCAGTTGTGGGACCCTCAGTTCCAGAAGGACACAGAGCTGCTGGAGAGAGCCCAGGGCAGAGCCACAGGGGTGACGGAGGGAGGGGAGCAGCTCCCTGCTGAGGAGAGGCTGAGGGAGCTGGGGCTCTGGAGCTGGGAAAAAAGGAGCCTGAGGGGTGACCCCATGGGTGTTGATCGAGATGTGAGGGGTGGGTGTGAGGAGGATGGAGCCAGGTTCTGCTCAGTGACAGGATGATGGAAAATGTGTGTCAGCTGGAACAGAGGAGATTCCACATAAATATCAGAAGGACCTTGTTCCCAGTGAGGGTGCCAGAGCACTGGAACAGGCTGCCCAGGGGGGTTGTGGAGTCTCTTTTTCTGGAGATGTTGAAGACCCACCTGGATGTGTTCCTGTGTGACTTGGTCTGTGTGATCCTGCTGTGTCGGGGGGGTTGGACTAGATGATCTTTTGAGGTCCCTTCCAATCCCTAATGATTCTATGTTTTGCCTGAAGGAGCTGAACTGGGAGCAGAGCTGCCCATAAAAGAAAAAGCGAGGCACTTCCAGAAGGTGTGGAGGCCATCTGCAGCCCAAGAGCTCCCAGAGGTGTCTCTGATGACCACTCTGTGGCTATCACAGCCATCAGGAGAAGGCGTTGGAGGCCATCTGCAGCCCAGAGGTGTCTCTGATGACCACTCCGTGGCTATCACAGCCATCAGCTTGGTAACTCAGAAACCAAGGTGAGGTGCTCGCAGCACTTGTACAGCTCCAAACCTGATGTGTTTCCATTTTCACTCCTTTTTTTAATCCTGTAATGAATCCAGGACCTTCCTGGCAGGGAACGAGGGCCCAGGGAAGCAGAGCTCCAGCGTTTGTGCTCCCTGGTAGTGCTGTGTCCTCGGTGACTGCGTGTGACCTGTGTTCACTAACCACCCCCGTGCTGCTGCCTTCCCCTCTGCAGATCAGGAGATGAAAGCCCTGATCCCATCTCCAGCGCAGCTGCTCCTTGTTTAATGTAATAGACTGTTAAAGGAGACAAAAAACCCAGGTGAAAAGTGCAGAGAGAAGCTGCTTTCGTTAGCTGGTAATTTGTGGAGGCTGCTGCAGAAAGCTCCACCTGACGAGGCTGTGAGGGACCGAGTGCATTTACTCCTGATGAATCTCCACCACACTGCTGGGTCTAAAGGTTTCCAGTAGAAGGTTAGTGGTGCCACTGGTTCTTTGGGGCGTTCCACATGTATGGAAGGGAAATGGACACAGAGGTGCTGGAGAGAGTCTGGTGCAGAGCCACAGGGACGATGAAAGGAGTGGAGCATCTCTTGGGTCCCTTCCAACCCCTAACATCCTATGATCCTATGATCTCAGGATTGGACTAGATGATCTTCCCTTCCAAACCCCTATGATTCTATGGTCTCCCTGCTGAGGAAAGGCTGAGGGAGCTGGGGCTCTGGAGCTGGGAGAAAAGGAGCCTGAGGGGTGACCCCATGGATGTTGATCAAGATGTGAAGGGTGGGTGTGAGGAGGATGGAGCCAGGCTCTGCTCAGGGGCACCCAGTGACAGGACAAGGGGCAGCGGGTGTGAGCTGGAGCAGAGGAGGTTCCCCATCAGTGTGAGAAGGACCTTGTTCCCAGGGAGGGTGGCAGAGCCCTGGCAGGGGCTGCCCAGGGGGGTTGTGGAGTCTCCTTCTCTGGAGACATTTCAAACCCTCCTGGGCTGTTCCTGTGTGAATGGATCTGGGGGATCCTGCTGTGTCAGGGGGATGGGACTGGCTAATCTTTCGAGGTCCCTTCCAACCCCTATTCTTCTGTGATTGTGTGAAGATCACAAGTTGGTATCTGGGGACAAAGGACAAAGGTCTGTCCAAGGACAAAGCGGTTTAACCTAGATCCCTCTGTGCCACGGCAGGGCTGGCCGTGATGGATTCTGTCTCATCTGCGTGACGGGGGTGGTGATTTGCAGACATCCCAACCCCGTAATTCAGCGGCCGCGGGCTCGGGGACGCGGGAGGGCGGCTAAATAAATAAATAACAGCTGTCACCGCGGGAAGAAGGAGTCGGCTGGCGGTGGGCGAGGGGCAGGCGAGCGGATACCGCGGCCAGGAGTGATGTCAGGTTTGGGAATCAGATAAATTGCAAATAACGATGCGGGGAGCAAGTGAACCTTGAGGAGCAGCCGCGGCTGAGCTGGCTGAGGAGGGCTGCAAGAAGGCGTCGCTGGGAAGAGAGGAGGAGAGACCCGTGAGACAAAGAGATGGGGAGGGAACATTGGGCCATAAAGCTGCGATCGAGAGCAGGAGAGATGATAAAAGGCCGCGGGCAGCCCGGGGAAAATATTAAGAAGCAATAAAATGCAGCATCGGTGGAGATAAGGTGGTAATTTGTTGGTCTCTGCAGAGCTGTTCCTGCGCAGAGGCTCTTGCAGGACTCCAGAGCTCGGCTCTGCCCTGCACCTCTTGGCAGTGGAGGAGGAACCTCCTCCAACCAGCAAGTAGGAGGGTACCTGTCTGTTTGTGGTCTGGGGGGAGCCCAGCTGGGTCTGGCTGAGCTCAAACTTCTGCCTCAGAAGGTCCTATCCAAGCTGCTTTGGCTGGTGAGGGGTTGTGCATCAGTGACCTGTAGGAGAAAGGGGCCTGGAGGTCCTGGTGGCCATCCTGATGAGCCAGCAATGGGCCCTGGTGGTCAAGAAGGCCAAAGGCATCCTAGTGTGGATCAGAACAGGGAATGGTTAGTAGATCAGGAGAGGTTCTCTTCACCCTCTACTCTGCCCTGTGAAAACCACATCTGGAATCTTGTGTCCGGTTGTGGACACTGGAGCTGCTGGAGAGAGCCCAGTGCAGAGCCACAGGGATGGTGGAGGGAGGGGAGCATCTCCTTGCTGAGGAAAGGCTGAGGGAGCTGGGAAAAAGGAGCCTGAGGGGTGACCCCATGGATGTTGATCAAGATGGGAAGGGTGGGTGTGAGGAGGATGGAGCCAGGCTCTGCTCAGGGGCACCCAGTGACAGGACAAAGGGCAGTGGGCATGAGCTGTGACAGAGGAGGTTCCATATAATTATCAAGGACCTTCCTCACAGTGAGGGTGCTGGAGCCCTGTCAGGGTCTGCCCAGGGGTGTTGTGGAGTCTCCTTCTCTGGAGACATTTCAAACCCTCCTGGGCTGTTCCTGTGTGACTGGATCTGTGGGATCTTGTTGTGTCGGAGGGATGGGGTTGGATGATCTTTCCAGGTCCCTTCCAATCCCTGATGAGTTTGTGACTTCAGTGCAAATGAGGAGCAGGTCTACATCTTCCTGGGGAGGGTGGCTCAGCAAGGAGATGTGAGAGCCAAATGCCCCACAGTAGCTACTGGGAGAGGCAAAGCTGACCCACATCAGTGTGAAGGACAGCACATCCCACACTAGTGATGTTCCTCAAGCCAGGGAAGGGATTTGTAGGGGGTTTTTGGGTGATGTGCTGTCAGCTGTGCTGGGCACATGCAGGGCACACACTCCCTTTCCTCCCAATCACCAGCTGAACTTCAGCCATCCTCAAACTGGGAGCCGTGAGACATCTTTGACTCGAAAGAAATTGAAATGCTGCTGGGTTGGAGTGACCTTTAGAGAGGTGACGCTGGTCTGAGCGCGGAGCAGGCACGTGGAGCAGATGGGTGCCAGCCTGGGCAGGGCACAGCCTCCTCAGGGATGTTGGAACCAGCCTGAGGGATGGGGAAGGTGGAGTGGGGAGTGTGGGAGCATCCCGGGGGACTGGGAGGGAAGGGAGCTATCGCTCAGCTCCATCTCTGCATCCTCTAAATGGCACTGGCATTGTTCAGCAGTTTTCAAGGATGCTGATAACGATGATACAGATCCCTGGTACTTATTAAGCTGATGGCTTCTAAACGTTCAATCCCAGCTCTAATTAAATTAACCAAAATTGGGTTTGGGTTGGGGTTGGTTTTTTTTAATAGAGAGAGAATTCTGAGCGCTCCCCAGTGACATTTAAAAGGTGGGGGAAACTGCCTGCAGGCCGGAATAAGCATCGCTGCGGATTGCATCCAGGACTGATTCACTGGCTGGTGGATGAAGTCTTAGGCAGGGGACTGTAGAGGGAGGAGGAGGGACAAGCTTTGGGGATGGGGAGGGATTTTGTGTGCTGCTGCTCCTGTTCTTCGCTCCTCCAGGACTGTCTGATCCTCTGTGTCTTTAGGAGGAAAGGAGAGGTCATGGAGGTGTGGAGAAGCCATCCCTGGATGAGTTTAAAAGATGTTTAGTTGTGATGTTGGGGGATCTGGTTTTGGGTTGACCTTGTAGAGTAGGGTTGGTGGTTGGACTTGATGATCTCAAGGGTCTTTTCCCACCTGAATGCCTTTAGGAGGGAAGGAGAGGGCATATAGGTGTGGAAAAGCCACCCCTGGAGTCCCCATCCCTGGATGAGTTTAAAAGATGCTTAGTTGTGATGTTGGGGGATCTGGTTTTGGGTTGACCTTGTAGAGTAGGGTTGGTGGTTGGACTTGATGATCTCAAGGGTCTTTTCCCACCTGAATGCCTTTAGGAGGGAAGGAGAGGGCATATAGGTGTGGAAAAGCCACCCCTGGAGTCCCCATCCCTGGATGAGTTTAAAAGATGCTTAGATGTGATGTTGGGGGATCTGGTTTAGGGGTGAACTTGTAGAGTAGGGTTGATGGTTGGACTCAAAGATCCCAGAGGTCTTTTCCAATCTGAATGGTTCTATGATTCTAAGCAAAAACACAGAGTTCAGCTCCGCCGAGCTCAAGTTCAGGGGATCCAGCAGGGCATGGAGCTGCCTTAGGGCTCCAGTGTGTGCTGGGGACTGGGGATGCTGTGAGCTGTGGCCCCAGGGTAGGATTTCCCACCCATCCCATGGCGAGGCTGCCCACGTGTGGATCTCCAAAGGGTCTGGGAAGGGAAAGGCTGAGCTGGAGCCTCTGCTGACCTTAATCTGAGCGTAGCCAAGCGTCAGGTGCCTGAGTAGGCAGCCTGGGAACCCTCCTGAGCACAAGAATCCATTTTTAAAGAGGAGAGCTGAAGGAAATGACAAAGTAAGTCGCACAGACTCTAACCCAGCTTGCTGTTCTGTATTTAAATCCATTGTCGTCGCCTCAGGCTGCTTGAATAATTACTGGTGATGACTGGCTGTGACGCGCGCGCTCGCTGGTGCTTCACGAGGTTCTGGGAGTTCAGTGGTGCTGGTGATGGTCTGAGCTGGCCGCCATGTGGACCCCTGTCCCACTTGGAGAGGAGGAACCACCTTTGATGGGCTTTGGTTGGACGAATCCCGGAGTCCCCAGCCCCAGGGCTCCCAGTTCTGTCTCTTCTCTCCATGTGTGTCTCAGGGTGTCCTTCAGCAGACCGGCTGCCCTTCACACTGGCAGCCCAACTGGAGGCCTGAGGCACTCAGGTGGTTCCTCAGACAGCCCCAGGCCCCTTTGCTGCAAATGATCACACATGGGGAGGGGGGAAAACCCAGCAGTTTTCATCCCTCCTCTGTGAAGGACTTGGTGCTGATTAAACCTATTCCCATCCCAGCAGCATCATTGACCTGGGAGGGGCAGCAGCTCTGAGAGAGGCCAAATCAGAGCAGATTTCTGAGGGGGGCAATGAATATTTGTGTTCAAGAGGACAGAGAAACCCCCTCGTGTAGGGTTAGTCCTTGTGCCCACAAGCCAGGGGTGTCTCTGGTGCCTCTTTATGACTCTGCATGGTGGGGCTGGTGGTTGAGCCCTTCCATGGCTCAACCTTGCTGCTCCATCACCTGTGTCAGCAATTTAATGCAACAAACACTCTGTGTTGTTGGAGTCTGATGTGAACTCGATGGCAGCTCTGCCTGAGTGTGAGGAAGAGTGAAGAGCTTGAGGATGGAGCTTGTAGGGAAGGTGCCTCAGTCTGAGCATCCTGTGGAAGCCACATGCCCTGGAGTGAACTTGGGAGAGTTCTCTAGGATGTGTGTGGGGACCTCTCTGAGACACATGTGGTGCATCAGCCTCTGGCTTGTCCTTCCCACCAGGGTGAGTTTAGTCTTTGCAGCATCCCTGAGCAGGTGAGACATGAGGGTGAATGTCAGAGGCTCTGAGCTGCACTATGTGGTGTTGTCACAGACTCACAGAGCATGAGGGATTGGAAGGGACCCTGAAAGGTCACTCAGTTCCATCCCCCTGACACAGCAGGGTCACCTACATCCAGGCACAGAGGAGTATGGCCAGGAGGGTTTTAAATGTCTCCAGAGAAGGAGACTCCACAACACCCCCAGGCAGCCCCTGCCAGGGCTCTGCCACCCTCCCTGGGAACAAGGTCCTTCTCACACTGATGGGGAACCTCCTCTGCTCCAGCTCACACCCGCTGCCCCTTGTCCTGTCACTGGGTGCCCCTGAGCAGAGCCTGGCTCCATCCTCCTCACACCCACCCTTCACACATTGATCAACATCCATGGGGTCACCCCTCAGGCTCCTTTTTCCCAGCTCCAGAGCCCCAGCTCCCTCAGCCTCTCCTCAGCAGGGAGATGCTCCCCTCCCTCCACCATCTCCATGGCTCTGCCCTGGGCTCTCTCCAGCAGCTCTGTGTCCTTCTGGAGCTGAGGGGCCCACAGCTGGACACAAGATTCCAGCTGTGGTCTCCCCTGGGCAGAGTGTAGGGGAAGGAGAACCTCCCTTGACCTGCTAACCACCCAAGGTGGAGATGCTGGGGGTTGAACACAGACACTCTTACACAAGAGGCAAGCACCCTCCCACTGAGATGTATCCCCAGCTCACCTTTGCCAGCAGAACCCCCCTTCTCAACGACATTTAACATCTCTGCTCCAGCTCTGAAGATCTGATTACACTCTGTTCTGTTGGGAAGGAACTGGAAGCAGGCTTGTTAATTTAACAGATGCCTTTCTTTGCTCGCAGGGTTCATCCTTGTTAGAGGCATCGTTCAAAAATTATCTGTTGTGCTTGAAAACAACCAATTCTAGTATCTGGGAGCTGCAAGTCTTCAAGTTCCTCTAGATTTTATTACCCCTGTGCCCTCAAAAAAAGCAATTGGTTCTTAATCAGGGCTCGTTGCTCCTCTCAGGTCAGAGTTCATCATGATGCATGAAGCAATGAGAAGACGTTGTCTTGATTTTCATGAGTGAAGGTCACCGTCTGCTGCTGACAGCCCCGTTAAAACAAGGTAGGTCGAGTGTTTAAGCTGTAGTTTTGGATGTGATCTGTCACTCTGACAAGGCAAGTGGCCAAAGCAAACAGCTGCCCCTTTCCTCCCACCCACTGAATTCATAGAGTCACAGAATCACTCAGGTTGGAACAGACCCCTGGGATCAGCGAGTCCAACCACCAACCCCACTCTGCAAGGTCACCCCTAAAACAGATCCCCCAGCACCACATCTAAGTCTCCTTTACACTCATCCAGGGATGGGGACTCAACCCACACCCTGGGCAGCCCATTCCAGTCCCTGACCACTCTCTACAGGAAGANATAGTTGCAGAGAGCGATGGGGTCTCCCCTCATCCTCCTCTTCCTCAACCTAACCAGCCCCAACTCTCTCCATCTCTCAGTCCCATCAGATGGATTCTCCAGCCCTTCCCCAGCTCTGTTGCCTCCTCTGCCCTCACTCCAGCCCCTCGATTTCTCCCTTGTCCTGAGGTGCCCAGACTGGACCCAGTACTCAAGGTGCAGCCTCCCCAGTGCTGAGTGCAGGGGGACAGTCCCCCCTCTGCTCCTGCTGGATGCACTGTGATCCAGGCCAGGATGCCACTGGCCTTCTTGGCCACTTGGGCACCCTGCTGGCTCACATTCAGCCTCCTATCAATTCCTTTCCTGGGCGAGTTTCGTAGCCACCCCTTGGCAGGGAGGAAGGAGAGGAGGATGGGCAGACACCCAGCTGGCTGACAAGGACATGGCAGCCCCCAGCTCTCAGGGCTCCTGATGGAAGTCAGAGCCTTGGCAGTGGCACTGCTCCATGTCCCACCCCCTCTGCCTCTCACCCTCTGTAGGATAACGACCTCCTAACTCATCCCCAGGAGGGCACTGCTCAGAGTCATCATTTCACAGAGCAGCATGTTGGTAGCCAAAGCAGTGGCTACCTGCTCATTAACAGAGTTGGGACCATTGGAGTCACAGAACATTAGGGATTGGAAGGAACCTCGAGAGATCATTGTGAGTGTTTGACAATGTGGATGAGAAGAGGATGGTTGTGCTGTGGGAAAGGGACAGGGAACACACAGCTCTGTCTCCTGAAGTGACCTCAGGTGTCCAACCCCCCTCTCCAGGCTTTCTTTTCTCTCTTCCCTTGGGCTTCCTCAGATTAACCTCTCTGCTCTGCTTCTGCAGAGCAGGTTATTGCTGCTGCTGGAAAGCAGAGAGAGAAAATCCTCTCTTGAGGCAGCAGGTGAAAATGCACTGGAGTCGGTAAAGAAGCTCCATATAAATCAGTAAAAGTGACCTGGTCAATCCAAAGTCACTTCCAGTAAATCCAAAGTGACTTCCAGTAAATCCAAAGTGGGTTTTGCTGTTTGGTTCTTCATCCTTTATTAAACCAGTTACTTTAGTTCTGTGGGGATGGGGGGGTGAATTTGCACCTTTGGGTTTGTGAACCAGCATCATTCACACTGGAGTCTTGTGTCCAGCTGTGGGTCCTTCAGTTCCAGAAGGACACAGAGCTGCTGGAGAGAGCCCAGNATTGGACTGGCTGATCTTTGGAGGTCCCTTGCAGTCCCTGATGTTCTGTGTTTCTCTGGTCTAGCAGAGCTGGCAGATACCCATCTAAAGCAGAGCAGCATCTGACACCGTGTTCAGGAGGAGAAGTCAGCCTGTGGGTTGCAGATCACTTCCTCACTGTTGTGTCGCTGTCCTGAAAGTCATTTTGACTTTCTTATCTCCTCCCTGGAAACTTGGGTTCTCGCCTCTGGGTTCTCAGGCACCGGTGCAGTCTGCCAGAGAGAAAAGAGAGAATTAAGTGAAAATGAGAAGATTGCATCTCTCCCCCCCCAGTCTGCTGGCTTCTTTCTGTGCTCCTGGCTGGTTAATGCTGTAAAGTTTATTTCCATTAGTGGTGTGATTGCCTTTTATCTGCTCTTCCCCAGGGCATTTGCTGCAACTTCGAAGCATCAGATCTGTTTTTATGAAATCGCCCCGTTTAAATAAATAAATGAATTTAAAAGGCCAAAGAGACAAAGCAGTGGATCAGACCTTCAAGCATCACAAGAGCTGCTTGGGCTCCTCTCCTCAACAAGCTTCCTTTCAGCTTGTTTTGTGCATTTGTCTCCAGCTTTTCCAGGGGCTGTTTTGTTCCCTCCCACGTTGCAGCCTTCGTGGGACGCTGTGTGGAGCAGGGGGCTCTGTGCAGGGGAGGTGGTCAGGAGCTCGGTGACTCCACAAGGCTGGTGGAGAGAGACACGTGGGGGTTTTTGAGCTGCCCCTTCACCCTCCTGCTCACTTCTGCTGATGGCAGCTTGGCTGTGGCTTCTCACAGCTTGGGTGCTGCTGAATCACAGAACATTAGGGGTTGGAAGGGACCTCAAAAGACCATCCAGTCCAGTCCCTGAACACAGCAGGATCCCCCAGATCCAGTCACACAGGAACAGCCCAGGTAGATTTGAAATGTCTCCAGAGAAGGAGACTCCACAGCCCCCCTGGGCAGCCCCTGCCGGGGCTCTGCAGGGGCAGAGTAGAGGGGGAGGAAAATCTTTCTCGATCTGCTAACCAACCCCTTCTGATTTTTCATGACGTCCTACAGAGCAAAGGCTCAAGTCCCTAACTGGTGTGGAACTGGTTTAGAGCTCTGCTTGGCAATCTGGGGGCTGTTCAGTGTCCCCTGGCAGCTCCGTTTATGCAATTTACAACCAAAATGGAGACAACTTCTAAACCCAACGTGCAGCCTGATGAAAACCTTCACCTTTCCTTGGAAGCAGCAGTTCGAGCTGCCAGCCTTCCCCTGAAATGACGATGATTTCTCCTGGGACCCCAGGAGCTGTTAGTCCGGGGTGCACCGTGTGCCCGGCTCTCCTGGCGCGTGGCCTCGGCGCGTGAGCGCGGCAGAGGTGGCTGTGAGCCGGGCTCACGGGACGCAGGGATGCGGGTTTGTCTCTGAGGGGGATGCGATGGCCGCCCGCGCTCCCAGCGAGAGACTCTCCGGCGCCGGGGATGGGGGAAGCGGCACAAACAGGCTGGGCTCCGTTAGTTAGAGCTGGAAGCTGGTGGTGACACTTGGCCTTGTTTAGCAGCTTCAGAGGAGAGGCTCTGACAAAAGATGGAGACAGACACCTTCAGTTGTGTTTTTCAAGTGGGATCAAACCTCCTTAAAGGCACCATTAGGAGAAAAGCTGCTGAAGATGAAGGCCAATCAAGATGCAGCTGAGTCTTTATTCAGCTGGAAAACTACTGAGCCAAGAGAACCAACAAAGTTGGGTTTGTCCATGACCTTTCCTGTTTCATCTGTGCAGGGTTTGGCTGGAGAGCTGGGCCCTGAGTTCTGCTTTGGGAGCAGGAGAAAACTTGTGGTACCATGGAGTAAGCTGCTGGGAGCCTCCTCCAGCTGTGGCCCAGCGCATCCGTTTAACCAGGTAATCAAGTCCTGCCATCTACAACCCTCTTCACAACAGAGACCAAAGGCAAATTAACCGCTTAATTAATAATCCTGACACTTAACTGCTCTGCTGTTACCCACTGAGCTGCTTCTGATGTGGACAGAGCACCAGGGCACGCTGCATGTGCTGCGTTCAGTTGAAGCAGGCACCTCGATGTCTCCCTTGTCCTGAGGTGCCCAGAACTGGACCCTTCCAACTCAATGGGGTCCTGCTGGAATTTTAGGGTGACAGCCAAAAGCAGAAGTGGGATGTTGTAGTTTTGACTGACGGGTCGAAAGATATTAGAGTGACCCTGCAAGGAGTCTGCAGAGCTCTGAGAGCCAGCTGAGCACCAGGCACCATCTCTCGTTAGCATCTCGGGGCTATTCGAGCCGTAAACTCTAAGGTTACTCACGAGTGAGTTTTTACTGGAGGAGGAGGATGCTGACAGTTAATATTTGATATCATCCACTCAGTACAAGTGGGATTAAAGCAGCGCTTAAGCCCTGTGCAGGGCTTTTTGAGAGATACCTCTTCCACTTCACATTTCCTGATGAGTTTTGGGCTGGTTTTTTTAAGCTGTTGTGCTCTTACTCTTCAGGAGAGCTGTGGCTGCAGAGCAGAGCTGTGTCCCTGAAAGGGACCTGGGGTGCTGGTGGCCAGCAGCTATGGCCAGGAGCCAGCAGTGTGCCCTGGTGGCCAAGAAAGGCCAATGGCATCCTGGGGTGGATCAGAAGAGGGGTGGTTAGCAGATGGAGAAAGGTTCTTCTCCCACTCTCCTCTGCCCTGCTAAGGCCACATCTGGAATCTCGTGTCCAGTTGTGTCCCCTCAGCTCCAGAAGGACACAGAGCTGCTGGAGAGAGCCCAGGGCAGAGCCATAGGGATGATGGCGGAAGGAGAGCATCTCCCTGCTGAGGAAAGGCTGAGGGAGCTGGGGCTCTGGAGCTGGGAAAAAGGAGCCTGAGGGGTGACCCCATGGATGTTGATCAAGATGGGAAGGGTGGGTGTGAGGAGGATGGAGCCAGGCTCTGCTCAGGGGCACCCAGTGACAGGACAAGGGGCAGCGGGTGTGAGCTGGAGCTCACACCGTCAGTGTGAGAAGGACCTTGTTCCCAGGGAGGGTGACAGAGCCCTGGCAGGGGCTGCCCAGGGGGGTTGTGGAGTCTCCTTCTCTGGAGATATTTCAAAGCCACCTGGAGATGTTCCTGTGCAAGTGGATCTGTGGGATCCTGCTGTGTCAGGGGGACTGGACTAGTTGATCTTTCGAGGTCCCTTCCAATCCCTAATGCTCTGTGATTTGTAGGGCAGCACCAGGTGACCTCAGCACACACTGGGTTGAGGCTCTCGTGCTCTACTTTGAGGATGTCCAGCAGACACTTCTTCCCAGAAGAACATTGAATTCACAGAATCACAGAACATCAGGGACTGGAAGGGACCTCCAAAGATCATCCAGTCCAACCCCTTGCCAGAGCAGGATCACCCTGACCAAGTCATGCAAATTCCTTCCCAAACTGCAATTTCCTGCTGGTGTCTTTCATCTTTTACATCCCCTCTATGAAGCCCTCTGCCAGGCACTAGTAGCAGAGGAATTCAAGGGGACAGTAAACCAAACCTTTTGTTGTCTCTAAAGAGACAGTTGAGAGCCTGCAAGAGCCACCAGTGCTCCTCTTCACTGGCTCTTAAAACAGCTTCTTGGCTCCGAGACATCCTTGAAAGCCATGAAATTGCTTCTGCAGGCTGAGTGCCGTTCCTCCCCCCATGAAGGTCCTGGAGGTAACCACCAACACCTTGACCTGATCACTGAGCTGGCTGAGGGACTGGCCACAGCATCTGATTCAGTAAATAACCTTGAGCATAAAGATGAGCTTCTGCTCCAGAAACAGCCCTCCCCTCGTCTTTAATCTCCCTTGTTTTTATGGATCAGCAGAGGTGTCAGAAGTTTGACTCTCCGGATAATTGAGCTCTTGCATTTGGAGCACAGCCTCACAAACGGTGGCAACGTGGCTTTGAAATAGTCTTTCTCCACTTTGGGCTGACAATTAGCATTTCAAAAGGTTGTGGCTGGCGCAGCTGCCACCGCCTGGCGCAGGGTTTGGGGTCTGGAGTCGCGCGAAGGCGGCGGAGATCTACCTGCCTGCCTTGGCTGGGTCCCAGACACCATCCTGAGCCGTGTGCCCGTGGTCTGTGGGGTGAGAGGAAGGGGATAGTCTGCTCCCTGCACAGGCCAGACCTCCCTGCTTGGAATCATTGGGTCATTAGGCATTGGAAGGGACCTCCAAAGATCATCCAGTCCAATCCCCCTGCCACAGCAGGATCCTCTAGATCAAATTGCACATGAACACATCCAGGCGGGTTTGAAACATCTCCAGAGAAGACTCCACAACCCCCCTGGGAAGCCCCTTCCATCACCCTCACTGGGAAGAAGGTCCTTCTGATATTTACATGGAACCTCCTCTGTTCCAGCTCACACCCGCTGCCCCTTGTCCTGTCACTGGGTGCCCCTGAGCAGAGCCTGGCTCCATCCTCCTGACACCCACCCCTCACATATCTATAGACATTAAAGAGGTCACCCCTCAGTCTTCTCCAAACTAAAGAAACCCAGCTCCCTCAGCTTTTGGAGCTGCTTTTCCACTCAAGATAATTGTTGGGAGATACTGACTTCATTGCACTCATGAGGGACCTTCTCTCTCTGAGGCTGAGGGAGCTGGGGGTGTTGAGCTTTCAGAGAAGAGGAGACTCAGGAGGGACCTTCTCTCTCTCTCCAGCTCCCTCAGGGCAGGTTGGGGTTGGGCTCTTCTCCCAGGCAACCAGTGCCAGGGCCTGAAGCTGCCAGGGGAGGATTAGGTTGGGTGTCAGGAAGCCCTTCCTCATGGAAAGGGTGATCAGAGCCTGGACTGGACTGCCCAGGGCAGTGGGGGAGCCCCCATCCCTGGAGGTGATGAAGGGCAGCCTGGCTGTTGCCCTGAGTGCCCTGGTGTGGCCACTGGGGTGATGTTAGGTGCTGGTCTGGGCTGGCTGAGCTCAGAGGGCTTCTCCAACCTCAGTGATTCCATGACACCCGTTGTGCTACCCATGTGTCCTGTTGTTAAAGCAGCATTTCACTCCTGTAAAGCCCACAGATCTGACCCAAATAGCTCAACACGTCCATGTGCAGCCACACTGGAACCTACTGGTACCTGTGCAACTGGATCTAGGGCATCCTGCTGCAGCAGGGGCATTGGACTGGGTGATCTTTGGGGTGATGTTAGGTCCAGGGCTGGGCTGGATGAGCTCAGAGGGCTTCTCCAGCCCCAGTCATCCCAGGATTCTGTGAAACCACATTTCAGTGTGAACTGAAGCTCAAGGTCAAGAGAGCAGAGAAGGAAAGTCTTTCTGATTGCTCCAGGGAGCAGGGACAACACTGTGGGTTACCACAGCCGATGTCCTTTGACCCTTCCATCCCATTTCAACTCCACAATGAAATGGAAGATGGAGAAAACGAAGATCTAAGATTTGCAGAGGTGGAAAAAACCCTCCAGGACACCGGGCACCGCTGATTTCTGGGCTGATCTGTATTTCATAATTAATAACTGAAATGGGGTAATTTAAAATTGCTAATTCTTTCCACAGAGCCTGCACGAGCTCAGGTGATGTCAGACACGCTGTCACCGGGAAGGTTAAATACTCCTGGTAGTTGCTAATTACCTAATCACCATTACTATCTCATATTAATTCTCCCCTCAGAACAGATCTCATTATGAGGAGCCTGAGCTGTGAAGAAAACCCCTGTTGTTTGCTCTTATTTAAAGGAGGGGGAAAACCCTACTAAGAGCATTTCTGCCCAGCACTGAGCAACCCCAAGAGGAAGCAGCTCTACTCCACGTCTGCTCCATGGTCCTGTTGCACAGGAGGGGGACCCTCACAGGTTTCAGATCCTCACAGATCCACACGTGGGGGCACGTGGGCTCTGTGCACCCACGGGGAGGCTTTAGACTTCGACTACTGAGTTGGTTGGTTCAAACCCACCTGGACATGTTCCTGTGTGACTGGATCTAGGGGATCCTGCTGTAGCTGGGGGTTGGACTGGGTGATGTTTCAAGGTCCCTTCCAACCCCTAATGTTCTGTGATTCTATGAGTCTAGGGGATCCTGCTGTGGCAGGGGGATTGGACCGGATGATCTTCAAGATCCTTTCCAGTCCATAATGTTCAATGATTCTGTGACATGTTCATGTGTGTCTGGATCTAAAGGATCCTGCTGTGTCAGGGGGATTGGACTGCATGATCTTTGGAGGTCCCTTCCAATCCCTAATGTTCTGTGATTCCTCTTGGAATCATAGAATAGTTTCACCTGGAAAAGATCTTCAAGGTCATCAAGTCCAACCTTTCCCTAGCCCTATCCTGACCACTAAACCCTGTCCTTCAACATCCACCCAGATGCACCAGCAGAGCTCCCTGGGGTCCCCCCATCCCTGCAGCCTTTGTGTCTCCCTGGGGTCCTCCCATCCCTGCATCCCCTGGGGTACCCCATACCTGTACCCGCTGTACCTCTGGGACCCCACAGGGATGGAGTCACCATCCCTGGAGGTGTTTAAAAGCCAAATATCTAGAGCACTTGAGGCCATGATCTAGGGGTTAGGAAGATGTTGGGGCGAGGGCTGGACTTGATGACCCTGGAGGTCCTTTCCAGCCAGGATGATTCTATGATCCACCCTTCTCTCAAACACCTTGGGGGTGATACAAGACACTGCAAGAGGTTACTGAGCAGCAGCGATACCTGAGCTGGTCTCTTTGCACTGGAAAGTGCCAGCTCCTGGCATCTAAACTGGGTACCCAGGAAGGACAGAGCCATCCCCTCCTCTGCAGCAACACAACACCCAGTGCTCCCCCACCTGCAGTGCCCACAGGTTTAAAATCAGCAGCTCTTAGGGAGCAGTTTCACAGGAGACTTGTCGGGGATATTTATACCCAGACCCAGAACCCTGCTCCAGAGGGAGTTTGCAAACATGTGCTCCTGTAATGCCTGTCTACAGCTCTGAGCTTGATTTCATAAACCTTCTATTTAGTCATTTCATGGGCTGCAGACACCCACGTGTTTGGTTCAGCACAGAGCTGCTGCGGTGCATCCTCCCTACCTGCAGCCTCCCACCTGGCCCACCCAGGATGACCCCCACAGCCTGCCCCTTCTTTAGTCACAGAACCATTAAGGATTGGAAGGGACCTCCAGAGATCACCCAGTCCAATCCCCCTGCCAGAGCAGGATCCCCTACATCCAGGTGCACAAGCCCAGGAGGGTTTTAAACCCTCCAGAGAAGGAGACTGCACAAGTTCCTCCCTATTACCTTGGACACTCATTGAGTTGGACTTGATAGTGGCAACACATTGACATTGCTCAGGTTAATGAGCCAACACTTTATCTCATTGAACAAGTAGAACAACATTTACTACCTTGTTCCACGATGTCCTGGAGAGCCGTCTGCGCTATTACTTGAGTTGCTACGATGGCATCTTTGCCCTTTAAGTAATTGGCACCGTGAAAATATTCTCGAGCTCCTGTCACAATTGATTAGTGTTGCACTGAACTGCAGAAGAATTACTCCTGTTTTGCTTTTCTTTCTTATTTTTTGAAAGCCCTTTTGCATGGAAGGGAAGAGTTCATCTCCGTGGGTGTGAACGGCTGGCAACCCTGAAAGTAGAGTGGAGAGGCAAAGACTGAGCTGTTTGCCTTGGCTTTTGGGGAGCTGGAGCCAACACAAAGCTCTGAGCCTCAGCTCATCCTGATCTGCTGGCTTCATCCTGATCTGCTGGCTTCATCCTGATCTGTTGGATTCATCCTTACCTGCTGGCTTCGTCCTTACCTGCTGGCTTCGTCCTTACCTGCTGGCTTCATCCTGATCTTCTGGCTTCATCCTGATCTGCTGGCTTCATCCTGTTCTGCTGGCTTCATCCTGTTCTGCTGGCTTCATCCTGTTCTGCTGGCTTCATCCTGATCTGCTGGCTTCATCCTTACCTGCTGGCTTCATCTTTACCTGCTGCCTTGATCCTGTTCTGCTGGCTTCATCCTTACCTGCTGGCTTCATCCTTACCTGCTGGCTTCATCTTTACCTGCTGCCTTGATCCTGATCTGCTGGCTTCATCTTGATCTTCTGGCTTCATCCTTACCTGCTGGCTTCATCCTGATCTGCTGGCTTCATCCTTACCTGCTGTCTTGATCCTGATCTGCTGGCTTCATCGTGCCTGGATTTCACAGGAGATAAACAGTTCTGTGTTTGTGTTGCCCTGGCCAAGACCAGTACTTGTTGATCTTGTAGTTCTTTTCCAGCCTAGATCTTAGCAGGTGTTGTTAGCAGAAGGTTGGTCCTTAGAGCAAACAGTGGAGCTCAGCAGCACCCTCATGGGTTGTCCTGTGAGGTTGTCTCTTGCAGGATGTGACTGGCTGTTGCTCTTTTAGAGGGAGATGAATAAATGTGGGGGTTCCTCTGACTGGATGGGAGATGGAGCACTGTCAGAGCCAGGCTCTGCTCAGGGGCACCCAGTGACTGGACAAGGGGCAGCAGGTGTGAGCTGGAGCAGAGGAGGTTCCCCATCAGTGTGAGAAGGACCTTGTTCCCAGGGAGGGTGCCAGAGCCCTGGCAGGGGCTGCCCAGGGGGGTTGTGGAGTCTCCTTCTCTGGAGACGTTTCAAACCCTCCTGGGCTGTTCCTGTGTGACTGGATCTGTGGGATCCTGCTGTGTCAGGGGGATGGGACTGGGTGATCTTTGAAGGTCCCTTCCAGTCCCTGATGTTCTGAGATTCTGTGTGACTCCCATTGCTCCCTCTGCTAGACCTGCTGATCCCCCTGCATCGTGTTTGTCACGAGTCTTCACAGCTCAAAAGCAGGGAACTCTCCAGCTCCCAAAGAGGCTGGAAGATGGAAGGAGAGTCGCAGAGGATGAATCCTCTCAACCACAGCCCGGCTCTGAAATGACAGCAGCTGTACCGGGAGGGGTGCCATGAGGTGGCCACGACCCAGAAGCCAGCCAGAAGTGTTTTCAGCCTGGGACTCGAAGGTGCAAAGTAGAGCATCGTGTTTGCATTTGTAGCAACAACAATCTCCACTCTGGCTTCGTTTTGTCCTTCCATCACCTTCCCCCCCTCTCCTTTAAATTACTCTTGATTGTACAACATCTGCTCCCTTCATGCCTGCATATGGCTGTCTCCTCAAATCTGCATTTCTGTCGAGGGGCTGCATGCAAATGCCCAGCTGAAAGTTTCCTTTCAGAGATCTGATTAGCCAACCTGAGGCTGGAAATGAGGAATTAGTATGGACACGGCTGTAAAAGCTGATGGTGAGGGAACGATAACGACGGGCGGCAGCTAGAGACACTGACAGCGGCCAAAGACGAAGCCATCAAAGGATGAAACCCCACATCCCCAGGCAGGAGGTTGCATCTCATTCTTCTATTCAACAAGTCTGATCCTCACAGATGTGAAACCGTGAGGGATGTCATTCTTCCTGAGGCATATGAGACAAAAAATCCTGCAGCTGACAGGCTCCGAGCGGCTCCTCACCAGACGTTTGGTGCCCAAAATACTCACTGAAGGCTCTCGGCAAAGCTCCGGGTTGGAAGTCTGTGGGATGAGAAAATAAAGCCCTCGTTGGGTTGGAATCCTAAAAAACAACTCTATAAAAACACCGAGCTGTCTGCTGCTCATCTCTAAGCTGCTCACAAGACGTGACGGGGCTTCTTGTGCTGTTTCTGTGGGATCCATGAGATGGATTTGTAGTTTGATGGGAGAGGAAATGGATAGAAATACTTCTGTGGGAGGAGAAGGATGAATTTCATGTTGCATCTGGAATGTTGTGTCCAGTTCTGGGCCCTGCGGTTCCAGGAGGACACAGAGCTGCTGGAGAGAGCCCAGGGCAGAGCCACAGGGGTGATGGAGGGAGGGGAGCATCTCCCTGCTGAGGAGAGGCTGAGGGAGCTGGGAAAAAGGAGCCTGAGGGGTGACCCCATGGGTGTTGATCAAGATGGGAAGGGTGGGTGTGAGGAGGATGGAGCCAGGCTCTGCTCAGGGGCACCCAGGGACAGGACAAGGGGCAGCGGGTGTGAGCTGGAGCAGAGGAGGTTCCCCATCAGTGTGAGAAGGACCTTGTTCCCAGGGAGGGTACCAGAGCCTTGGCAGGGGCTGCCCAGGGGAGTCTCCTTCTCTGGAGACATTTCAAACCCACCTGGGCTGTTCCTGTGGGACTGGATGTAGGGGATCCTGCTGTGTTGGGGGGATTGGACTGGGTGATCTTTCAAGTCACCTTCCAATCCCTAATGCTCTGTGATTCAGTGGTTCTGTGATTTGTAGTTTGATGGTTGAGGAAATGGATGTAAATTATTCTGTTGGGGGGAGAATCATAGCATCATCAGATCATAGGATCATAGATTCATAGAATCCTAGACTCATAGGATCATAGAATCATAGAATCATAGACCAATAGAGTCCTAGAATCATAGGATCATAGAATCATAGGATCATAGACCAATAGAGTCATAGAATCATAGGATCATAGATTCATTAGGGATTGGAAGGGACCTCTAAAGATCACCTAGTCCAATCCCCCTGCCACAGCAGGAGCAGGATGAATTTCACGGGTTACACCACAGCAGCTTCCTGTTCCTCACCTACTTACTGTTTGCCTGTAGGCGCCTTAATTAACTTCTCAGTGCCTTGACCTCCGGAGTGACAAGTGCTTCTGTTAACTCCTGTTCAAGTCCATGTTTTTTGATGCTGCTGTGCTATCTACCTGAGCTCTGCGACCTCTGCTCCTCTGCATGAGGTCAGAGCTGGCCAAGGGGCATAGGGGCTACCTCAACCCATAGACCCACCTCTGCGAGACCACCACGTTTAGCATCGCAAGGTGAGGTGGGCTCATTTCTCTACCCCCACAGGAGAGAGGTTGTGATGGAGGAGCAAATCTATCTGGGAGGTGGGGTTTTTCCTTGCAAACCTTCAGCCCACCCTCCCCAGCCCTTTTACCCCCGTCCCCCAGCTGAGCCTCCTCTGGAACAGGCTCTATCTTTGTCTCCTGCTTCCCCCACCACCCATTATGATGCAGGATAAAAATGCAGGAGCCCCGCTCGCCACCTCTGCTGGGTGGCTCCAAGCGGGCTGAGCCGTCGCCGCCGGCGGGCGGTGATAAATGTGCCGTAAGATGCCTGTTCCACGGCAAACCACAAATTGCCTGAGCAGCACGGCCCACAAAAGCTTCCTGCCAAGCAAATTCCTCCAGCACTGTGGACCCGCGCAGGGAGAGCGGAGAAGGACCGGGCATCCTATTTTTAAAGAGTCACATTTGATCTCGTCGAGGCGCAGAGCCCGGGCTTCCTCGTGGCGGGCGCGGGGCCGGCAAAGGCGGCGCGGATAAAGGGGTTTATTTTTAACCGCAGCCCGGGCTCGTGGCCACGCGGGCGCTTCAGCCCCCAGCCCCTCGGCTGGAGTGATCTATTTCTCCAAAGTGAGTGTTATGGGAGGAAGGATGGCGGCTGGGGAAGGGAAGGATAAGGCTGTTTAGGGGGAAGTCGCCCTCTCAAGATTACCCAGCACTTCCTAAATAAAAGAGGAGGGGAGGAGAGATGCCGGCGGGGTTCATCTGCCCACTCCGGAGTTGACGCTGCGCCTCCGCCCATATGGCTCAGCCTGCAGATAGCTGCGTGATGGACAGTCCTGAGAGATGAGGTGATGGATAGATAGTTGGAAACCTCCAGTGACGGATGACAGACACAGGGAGAGGGGGGCTGTTTGGTGATTGATCGATCTCAGCACCACCACAGTCCCCATTATTACTGGGACGGGGCAGTGCTGATCTATGAGAGCGCTCAGTGCCTTCGTGTTTGATGCCCACCTGTCATGCTTCTGCTGTCCTGGCCTCTAAATGTCAGTTCACAGAATCATTAGGGATTGGGAGGGACCTCAAAAGATCATCTGGTCCAAACCCCCTGCCACAGCAGGATCCCCTACATCAATTAATGGATTAAAACCCACCAGGACATATCCCTGTGGGACTTGGTCGAGGTGATCAAGGCAGCTTATTTACGTGAGTTCATCTAAAATCAACACGTGTGGAGCAGGAGCATGATTGTTGCTAATAATCCTCTTTCTGAGGAAGGATCTTGAAATGCTAATTAGCTGTGACACTAATAAAGGAAACCCGACTTCGCGCCCACGTCAACGTATTGACTTAACATCCCCCGCAAGCAGGGAGGCTGAGGCCAGGAGAGCTCCTCTGCTTCCGTTTGCACGCTCCTCATCCCAGCAGAATTCCCCTGCTGTGGGAGAGCAGACAGCCAGCAGTGCCCCTGGAAATGTGACCTCGAGTGAGCAGGAGGAAAAGGGTTTCTGGGCTCTGGCGCAGCGGGAAGGTGCAGAGCAGCGTGGGGATGCTGGGATTCAAGCTCTGCCCTTCCCTTCCCACCCGTCAGCTCCTCCAGGCGGTTCTCTCTGTCTCCCAGCTCCTTGTCCTCACCTCCCACCCTCGTCTCTCGGGTGCTGCTCTGGCTCCACAGCAAACTTCCATCAGGGAGGTGGATGCTAGCGGTGACTGCTCTGAGGAGTGGCTGACACCCCTGCAGGCTGGGCTGCCATCCGGTGGGACCTGGACAGGCTGAAGAGCTGGGCGGGGAGACAACCATAGACAGGGCGGTGTAGAGTCTGGCAGCTGGGTGAGAACAACCTCAGGGATCAGGATAGGGTGGGGACTGAGCTGTTGGAGAGCAGCGGAGGAGAAAGGGACCTGGGGTGCTGGTGGCCAGCTGGATGGCCAGAAGCCAGTAATGGGCCCTTATGGCCAAGAAGGCAAATGTCATCCTGGGGTGGATCAGAAAGGGGGTGGTTAGGAGATCAAGAGAGGTTCTCCACCAACTCTACTCTGCCCTGGGGAGACCACATCTGGAATCTTGTGTCCAGTTGTGGAATCCTCAGTTCCAGAAGGACACAAAGCTGCTGGAGAGAGCCCAGGGCAGAGACACAGGGATGATGGAGGGAGGGGAGCATCTCCCTGCTGAGGAGAGGCTGAGGGAGCTGGGGCTCTGGAGCTGGGAAAGAGGAGCCTGAGGGGTGACCCCATGAATGTTGATCAATGTGTGAAGGGTGGGTGTGAGGAGGATGGAGCCAGGCTCTGCTCAGGGGCACCCAGTGACAGGACAAGGGGCAGTGGGTGTGAGCTGGAGCAGAGGAGGTTCCCCATCAGTGTGAGAAGGACCTTGTTCCCAGGGAGGGTGGCAGAGCCCTGGCAGGGGCTGCCCGGGGAGGTTGTGGAGTCTCCTTCTCTGGAGACATTTCAAACCCACCTGGAGATGTTCCTGTGCAACTGGATCTGTGGGATCCTGCTGTGTCAGGGGGATGGGACTGGCTGACCTTTCGAGGGTCCTTCCAATCCCTAATGCTCTGTGACTCTGTGACTCTGTGATTTGTTTCCCAAGGACAGAAATAAGAAGCAAATATTCACTGCTCATCTTCATTGAAGATCTCATCCTATCTTTTCCCATGGAAATAATTCATGTCACGGAGAACAGAGTCATCTCCGAGTCACTGACGAGTCTTTGATGCTTAACGTGCTGTCCAGCGCAGGCTCAGGGCTCCTCTCAGAGTTTAGTTTCACAAGTCAGTCTGATTTTCTTCCTAACATCATTAAAGTTTCCCCTTCATATTTCACTTAAATAGGAAATGGATGGTCTCCTACCCTAATTAGAGTTTCTTTCTTCTTTAATTTCATTTAGGAAGAAAAAAGCCCCAGCCTCATCCATCCACCCTCTGGTTTTAGACAGCAGAAGGACCCTGTTGGCAGAGTGATTTCCAGTTTAGGACTGGACTTTGGGGAGTCACCCTTCTCCGTGCTCAGGGACAGCTCAGGGAAACCCCTCATGCAGGGTCCTGGATGTTTTCCCCATGGTTTTTCATGGGAAATTCCCACAGGGATGGTCAGGGGATGGTCCCCTCTGCTCTGGGGACAGGCTGAGGGAGCTGGGGCTGCTCAGCCTGGAGAAGAGGAGGCTCCAAGGGGACCTTAGAGCAGCTTCCAGTGCCTGAAGGGCTCCAGGAAAGCTGGAGGGAGGCATTTTCCAAGGGACCCTGGTGCTGGGACGAGGGGGCTGGGTTCCAGCTCAAAGAGGGGAGATGAGATCTGAGGCAGAAATCCATCCCTGGGAGGGGGCTGAGGTCCCAGAACAGGCTGCCCAGGGAGGCTGTGGCTGCTCCATCATCCCTGGCAGTGTCCAAGGGGAGGTTGGATGGGGCTGGGGGCAGCCTGGTCTGGTGAGAGGTGTCGCTGCCCCTGGCAGGGGGTTGGTGCTGGGGGAGCTCTGAGCTCCCTCCCTGCCCAACCCAGTCTGTGATTCTGCTGAGTCAGCTTGCACCTGCTTTTGCTTGAAATGTCAGTAGGTGCTTGTGTGGGAAATCTTGGAGCATCAGGGTGTTCTGGCAGGGTTGGTCTTTGTTCAGCCTTCTGTTCACTGCTCAGCCAGGCCCTGCAGGCACCAAGAAGGCACCACTTCATCACTCATTTATTTTATCTCTACCCCCCACTAGCTGCTTTCCTCTGCAGGAGCCTTCCCCGTGCCTCCCCTCCAACAGCAGAGGTGACACGAGCTCCACACCCTCAGCAGACCCTCTTGCCCTGGTGGTTTCCCCACACGCGCTACCAGCCCGCTGGCTCTCCCCTCGCTCCCTCACACCTTCCCACGTTGCTCCACGTTCCATGAGCTCCATCCTTCCATTTACTTTGTGCCGTGGGCTCACAAATCCCCTTCCTTCCAAATAAATGGGCTGTGTCCCCAACACCCGAACCGCCAGGACATGAATAATTAGAGTCGAGCGCGAGCGCTTCTGGAGTCAAGTCCTCGGCGTGTCACGGGCTGTAAAACTTCATCTGCTGCCAGCTCTGGCCTCAGCTCCATTTCCTACAGGAGAACAAGGGGAAGGGTCTCGTGTTTCCGTGTGGTTACGGGAAATGCCACCCTGGGTTGGAACGGAGCAGATTATCGCTGCTCCTCGCTGGGTCATCAGGACACTCAGCCAGAGGTGCTGGGACTTGTGGCTCTCAGAGGTAGATGCAGGGAACTGTCTTTCTCACCCAGAGGGTTTCCTCTTCCCTCTGCTCATGAGTGACTCCTTGGAGCTCCTTGTTTGCCACAATGGGTAGGACTTAAAACCCACCTGGACATGTTCCTGTGCCGCTTGGTCTAGAGGGTCCTGCTCTGGCAGGGGGATTGGACTGGGTGACCTTTCGAGGTCCCTTCCAGTCACTGATGATTCTATGATCTGAAGGGTGATGAAGGTGGAGAGGAGCCTGGAGGATGGGTCTGATGGGGACTGGCTGAGGGAGCTGGGGCTGTTCATTAACCCCTTGGGGACTGCAGAGGGAACTTTGCACCAATGAGGAGAGGAGCAGGCTGCAGGGAGCCTGCTGCTGCTGCATCATTACTTGGCCAAAGCATCACAGAACATGAGGGATTGGAAGGGACCTCCAAAGATCATTCAGTCCAATCCCCCCACGACAGCAGGATCCCCTACATCCAGTTGCACAGGAACATGGGCAGGTTAGTCTGAAACATCTCCAGAGAAGGAGACTCCACAGCCCCCTGGGCAGCCCCTTCCAGGGCTCTGCCACCCTCCCTGGGAACAAGGTCCTTCTCACACTGATGGGGAACCTCCTCTGCTCCAGCTCACACCCACTGCCCCTTGTCCTGTCACTGGGTGCCCCTGAGCAGAGCCTGGCTCCATCCTCCTCACTCCCACCCTTCACATCTTGATCAACACCCATGGGGTCACCCCTCAGTCTCTTCTTCTCCAAGCTCCAGAGCCCCAGCTCCCTCAGCCTTTCCTCAGCAGGAAGGTGCTCCACTTCCTTCATCATCCTCATTGGTCTATGCTGGACTCTCTCAAACAGAACCATTCAGGTTACAAAAGCCCTTGGGACCACCAAGTCCAACCATGAACCCTACTGTAAGTCCTAACCCTACTCTGATGTGCTGTGGGTGTTCTCCATCTCACCTGTAACACGATGGGTGCTGCTGCCATCACGTTGTGGGGCAGAGAATCACAGAACATCGAGGATTGGAAGGGACCTTGAAAGGTCCTCTAGCCCAGTCCCCCAGAGAAGGGTGATCATGTTTAGGTTTGGGGCAAATTCACCCTCAGTTCAAAGAGGGGCTGGAGAGGGGGCAACGAGGCTGATGAAGGGTCTGGAGAACAGATCTGATGAGAAGCAGCTGAGGGAGGTGGGGCTGTTCAGCCTGAGGAAGGGGAGGCTGAGAGGAGACCTCATCACTTGCTACAGCTACCTACAGGGACACTGTAGAAAGGTGGGTGCTGGTCTCTCCTCACAGGTCAGTAGTGATAGAGCAAGAGGGACCAGCCTCAGGCTGCTCCAGGGGAGGGTTGGGCTGGACAGCAGGAGAAGTTTTTCACTGACAAAGCAGTCAGGGACTGGAAGCAGCTGCCCAGGGAGGGTGTTGAGTCTCCATCCCTGGAGGAATGAGGTTTACAGATCATTTAGATGTGGTGCTGAGAGCCCTGGTCTGGTGCTGACCCTGGCAGGGTTGGGTTATTGATTGGACTGGAGGATCTCAGGTGCCTTTTCCAACCTGAATGATTCTGTGAGCTGGGTGCCCTGCACAGGGATTCCATCTCTCAGGCAGCTGCACTGTGTCTCACTACGTGTGAATAAATTAAGTGGGTAATGGGGAGATAACAGGCAGCCCTATGGTTCTGTTTGGACTGACAATCTCCTGCCTTGCTGTGATGGGGTGGAGGCAGATGAAGTGGGTGCTGTGATCCAGCTGGCAATGAAGGGAAAGAGGGGCCCTGCTCTCCTACTTTCCAACTCCCCCCATCACACACCACCCCTGGGAGAAGGCTTGGGGTAGGTTCTGAGCTGTAACCCCTGTCTGCAGGTACCTCAGCTGCTCCGCAGAACTGCATAAATGAGTGTTCTTAGCCCATTAAATTTAAGGGACCTTAATCCTCTTTCTTTCCAGGGTGAGGTCCTTCCCATTACCTTGGCTTGACTGGAAGCAGCAAGATCACAGAACATTAGGGAAGGGATTGGAAGGGACCTCAGAGATCACCCAGTCCAACCCCACTGCCACTGCAGGATCCCCTACATCCAGTTGCACAGGAACATGGCCAGGTGGGTTTGAAATGTCTCCAGAGAAGGAGACTCCACAACACCCCTGGGCAGCCCCTGCCAGGGCTCTGCCACCCTCCCTGGGAACAAGGTCCTTCTCACACTGATGGGGAACCTCCTCTGCTCCAGCTCACACCCACTGCCCCTTGTCCTGTCACTGGGTGCCCCAGAGCAGAGCCTGGCTCCATCCTCCTCACACCCACCCTTCCCATCTTGATCAACATCCATGGGGTCACCCCTCAGGCTCCTTTTTCCCAGCTCCCTCAGCCTCTCCTCAGCAGGGAGATGCTCCCCTCCCTCCATCACCCCTGTGACTCTGCCCTGGGCTCTCTCCAGCAGCTCTGTGTCCTCCTGGAGCTGAGGGGCCACAGCTGGACACAAGATTCCACATGTAGTCTAACCAGGGCAGAGTAGAGCAGGAGGAGAACCTCTCTTGATCTCCTAACTACTCCCTTCACCTCTACACAGAACTGTGGAGCAACCCTAAGGCTGCTGCTGCCCTGTGCCTGCCAGAGCTGCAAATCTGGCTCTGGCTGGGTGTCTGCAGGATGATTAAACAATCACCCCACAGCACAAGTGGCAATAAAATATACAGTGCATCTCTGGGTGCTGAGGGAGGAGGAATAATTAGAATGTATAAACAGGAATGCATTAAAAACAGAGGGAAATATGTAGGGAACAAGCTATTGTTAGAGATCTCCCCTCACCCCTGATTTCAGTCTGGCTGGGGATGCTGAAACCCCGTTCTTGATGGAGGGAAGAGAAACCCCACCCCATGAGCCCTTCTCATTTCTACTCTGCTGGCTCCATCCTCCTCACACCCACCCTTCCCATCTTGATCAACATCCATGGGGTCACCCCTCAGGCTCCTCTTTCCCAGCTCCAGAGCCCCAGCTCCCTCAGCCTCTCCTCAGCAGGGAGATGCTCCCCTCCCTCCATCACCCCTGTGTCTCTGCCCAAAGGCTGCTGTTGCTGTTTGGAGAAATGAAAACTAATTGACGTGTTGGAGGGAGCTCAGGCAGCAACTACTTTGTGTTTTTAAAAGCTTTGCAAATATCCGGGGTGGGAAAAGTGCTGACCTGGCACAGTGCTGGAGCTGAGATCCGCTCCCAGTGCACGAGGCGGGGCTTCTGTGGGAATAACTGGGGCTGCGTGGAACATGCTGGTACATGGAGGGTTCGTGGTGTGACTGCTGAACCCCTGATGGAGAAAAACAGCTCCCTGCTGAGGAAAGGCTGAGGGAGCTGGGGGTGTGGAGCTGGGAGAAGAGGAGCCTGAGGGGTGACCCCATGGATGTTGATCAATATGGGAAGGGTGGGTGTCAGGAGGATGGAGCCAGGCTCTGCTCTGTGTCATCTAATGCTCCTAGGTGACTGGATCTAGGGCATCCTGCTGTGGCAGGGGGATTGGATTGGATGATCTTTCAAGGTCTCTTCCAATCCCTAATGTTCTGTGATTGTGTGATCTAACGATAGGGCGAGGAGCAACAGGTGTGAGTTGGAGCAGAGGAGGTTCCCCATCAGTGTGAGAAGGACCTTGTTCCCAGGGAGGGTGACAGAGCCCTGGCAGGGGCTGCCCAGGGGGGTTGTGGAGTCTCCTTCTCTGGAGACATTTCAAACCCACCTGGGCTGTTCCTGTGCAACTGGATCTAGGGGATCAATGTGTGAAGGGTGGGTGTGAGGAGGATGGAGCCAGGCTCTGCTCAGGGGCACCCAGTGACAGGACAAGGGGCAGCGGGTGTGAGCTGGAGTAGAGGAGGTTCCCCACCAGTGTGAGAAGGACCTTGTTCCCAGGGAGGGTGACAGAGCCCTGGCAGGGGCTGCCCAGGGGAGTCTCCTTCTCTGGAGA